>CAXKVY010001244.1:0-189782 GCA_964058915.1 Tetropium fuscum | reverse complement strand
CTTACAGTTACCCTTACAGTTACTTACCTGAGACGTTACTTGGACGCAGGCCTTGATTTAAGGGTGGAATCAGAATTTGAATGCTTTCAGTCATATAAGTAAAATTATGTTTTTTTCCATTTGTACGCCACTGGGAATTTTTTTAATAATTATTATATAGTTACCCTTACTGTTACTTAGCTAAGAAGTTGCATGGACAGAGGTCTTGATTTAAGGGTGAAACCAGGATTTTAATGCTTCGAGTTATATGGCTTAAATTATGATTTTATCCATTTGCACGCCACTGATGTGTTGCCACTGATTAAATAATTTAACAGTTGTAGCGAGGATTAATTAAGTTATATCACTCAAAACTTTAAGCACCAAAAATTAACGGTGGTGGAAATTACAAAATTCGTTGCTGGAAAATCGTTGCTAACTTCACACCAATCTGCAGTAGGTAGTACTACTAACATCCTAACTACATAAAATACGGCACAACTTTGTAATCGCCTCCCAAAAATGTTATTAAAGGCATTCCTAGAGGTTGTAGGTTGTAGTTTTGGGCTTAAGAGTTTTATCGCTTAAAAACAAATATTGTGATTGTGTTTACCAATGATGGCTTCCTATTTTGGCATAAAATAAACAGCTCGTAATTAGTCTGCAGCCTTGCCTTTTCTTACAGATGGGATGGCCTTTTCTTACAGGGATACCTGGAGACGAGTTTGTGGTGGAGTAGAAGACATTGTGTCCAAAGTTAATTTTGAACTATTGAAAGTATTGAACTGCTCGGCTTTCGATTATCAATCCGTTTTTATCTGAGATGAAAAAAGGTTCACAAGATAGGAGTGATAACAAAGTTAATTTTTTTTATCCAAAACATCTAAACGGTGAACCTTTTTTATAGAGAATTTCTTTGAAATTGAAAAAGGTTCAGTACAAAATATTGATAGGATGGGTCAAGAGTCGAGAACCTCCGAGAATGATGTGTAGGGTGGCCGCCACCTTGGATATATGACGTCATGGCTACCTATAATTACTCTATAATCACCTGGTAAGGCATGATTATAGAGGACATAAGGAATGTATTAAAATTGGTCCCATAATTCCATCATCTTTCCCACGAAATTTTTTTATGCCCCCAACTATTATAAATACGTTATATTAATAATTCATATATAAGTAGGTAATTATATTTTAGCTGGGTCCAATACAATCAATGGTTCAATCAATGGTCAATGGCAATTGGTAAATATTAATAATTATAATATTGGTGTATGGATTATCAGTAAAGAAATACTTCAATGGAAAATATACCCACTTGATATAAATTCAATAAAATGCACTATATGCCCAGGATATATCAAATATTAGATAATTATATCTCAAAATAAACTTCAAAATAAAATTTCAAGTTTGTTGGAAATAGTTCCACAAAAATAAACAAACAAGTTAAAAATAAATTTAGAGAACCTTAAGATGCTCATATATTGAAAAACATCTTATGGATGACCACTGAAATTATAAACTAATAGTGACAAGAATATATTCTTTAGATGACTTTGATTTGGTAATATCAAGCGGTAAACACTCAAGTCATGTTAGCCCCAAAGTGAGGCGCCTATTAATTATTCAAAAAAAGTGTTCTAAGCACGTGTGTTAGTACCCACTGCTATTATATAATTGAATACCACCACCAAGTGGCGGTGTATAAAAGAATTGGCTTGCTATTTACTGTGAAACGGATATTTCACCAGGACGAAAAACCCGGACACCAACTATAGAAATCGCCGTATCCCTCGGGTTAGGAGAAATTTATAAATTTCTTTTAAACATATTATATGACTTATATTCTATCCTAAATTACCTTGAAGAGAAGGGCATATATAAAAATATGTAGTGTTTTCAGGGAAAAGTAGAGTATTTTAGGGCATATATAAAAATATGTAGTGTTTTCAGGGAAAAGTAGAGTATTTTCTTTCCAGCCTTTTATCAGATCTCTCAAATTAGAAAACGATACTTACATATTGCTTTTTTTTAAACGCCAAAAATAATACTAATGGCTTCACGACATGTACCCAAAGAAATGGATCACTCTCAAGCCGAATATTTTGGAAGCGTAACTGTCTAACTATACTTAGACCGAAAATGATTTCGGAAGGCAAAAGATCATCTGAAATGATGTAGTTCTAAGATTACTTGAATATAAATGCAAATATACATATAGAACGCCATATTTAATAAAGAAGTAGTGCAAAGTTTTGATTATTTCAAAATAAATAAAAAGATATTGATCGAAAGAGCATGTGTCCAAGCAGCAATTAGGACAACTACATATATTCATCAATTAACGTTGTATTAGGTGTAGAAAATCGTCATCCTGTCATCCACAACTTCTGGCCTCTTAACCAACGTCGCCTATCAGTTGTTTGTAGCTAAAGTAAAATAGATACCTTTTAGCAACGTCGGACCGACTTCAATACATCATTGTGATCGTTGGTGTAGAGTTTGGGTTTATTTTAGACGTTGTAGAAACGTCGTCATAAAACTGAATTATCAATGAATAGATTAACGCAACTTTTTAACATTTTCCGGACGACGTATCGTTGTATGATAGGGCACGATGAAAAGGAAAGTGGAAGAAATAGAAACTAGAACATTAACAAACAAGAGAACCTATTTGTTTTTTGCTATTCTTTCATCGTGACATCTTTCCGCCGTGGCAGAGGCTAGACTGTAAAGCAATTTGCCCTGAGCTCATTCCCACAGCTATATTTAATCCAGCTGCTCTTATCAGAGATACTCTTTGAGTTCGATTGGTTTATCTATTGAGTTTATTTAGGATTGGTTATTAGGCTGGTTAGACAGCCTTTTCGATGGGGCTGGGGGCCAATATAAAATTCCTACTACCAAGAATGAGGTACTGGTTCAACTTCTACTTCTTTTGTGAACACAACTTTGAAATAATGATTTTCCATTGACAAGGTAATAGAAAAATCAAGGAAACGGATTTTCTTTCTAGAATTCTAGGCACAGTTAGTTCTAGGTTAGGTAAGTACTTTGTAGAGTTCGACATAATATACGATTTCGACATATGGTCACAGATGGTATTTTCGCGTGTCGATTTTGGTTGTATATGCGACTGTTGATATTTTTTAGTGGTTAAACTGGTCAGCATATAAACTGATGACCGACTTGTTTAAAATTTGGTTGCAGTCTACAACTAAACTGTAAGTATTTTAGTCCGATTCGTAACATAAACACGGCCGAGGTCGTCTCAGGGACGACCAGTAACTATTGCCATTATGATGTTAATGACAAATGAAATGTAAAAAGAGAGTATTTAGGAGATTTAAGTCAATCCAATTATGCTAGCTACTTGGTCAATCCAATTATGCTACTTTAAAACTGCTTTGTAATCATTATATTGTGTGTTCTCAGGTGAAAGTTTTGTACCGAAGTTTACCAAACCGAAGTTTGTTTTGATTTTTGGGCTTCTAAAGTCCATATTTTCTGTCTGCGTTTTAATATTTTAGCACCACCAAATTTAAAATCCACCGTAGATAACACATAATTTAGGTGGATCACCAGAGCTGTTGGTGATGATTCCGGTAAATAAGTGGGTCAAATGTCAAACAGAGGTTTATGATGTTATTTAGTTACTTTAAAAATATACTCTCAAACATCGTCAATTTTGGTATAGTAGTTGGTGGTGGTAGTTGAACTCATAACCGACGACGACGTTGAAACAACGTTATTGATCATGACTGTCAGTCGCATACCAAAGTTGTATCTTGTAACGACTCTAATTTCATCCACCGAATTTGTGCAAAAGCAGGTCGGATAGCCAATGTTATGTGATGCGCCAGGTGACGTAGGTACAACGTTAAAATGTTGCTTAGATGTATATGGATGAGGATCTGTGCTCCATGGGTTCAGCTTTTCAAAATTTTAGCACTCTAATTGCACGTTCGTTTTTCTAACGAAAATTCCTTCAGACATAAGAAACGAATTAATATTTCAAGCAGTTCCTTATGGAATACTTTGAGTTTACAAATCTGGCTAGATATAATCTATATATAATGAAGGAAAATGCTATTTCGCGGACAGCCATTATATCCATTTAAATCCTTATTTAAATCAAAATCATCAATTAAATAAAATATATCATTCATTTAAAATAACATTAGTTAATAACATATTCTGTATAATATCAAAAATTATTGTTACGTTCACTTTCAGTAATTAACAATGTGAGAATCCGAAATTTATTGTAGGTATATTTGACGAATAAAATTGATTTTAGACACTGACTACTCGTTCCCTTTTCCATTTTGTAACGCGTATCTTATATAAAGTATTATTTGTTATGAAATACACAATAATAATAATAATAATAAAATATTTAATACTTCTATCAATAAAAACGTAATGAATGTATGTTTAGTTACTTCTCATATTTTCTTGTATAATGCTTACATTGCTTACTACTCAAATTCTGGGGCCAGCTGCAGGCGAGAAACGACACAGTCAGTCAGTCAGTGTGTGTGTGTGTGTGTCGACACGAGTGATATTACTGTTCGACTGCCCTGACCTTATTTAAAAAATAGGGAATAGAGTTGGGCGTGATTATAAAGGAAACCCTTAGACGTTAGTCTTGGGCGCCGTGCCTTCGAGTGGCTGGTCTTACGAGTTTAGGGTTATCTTGTTTGCAACTCGAATGACGCGATAAGGTGTTACCTTGTCGTTGGGATACCTTTTGTTTAGCGGCAATTGTGTATCCGGGGAAGTCTCTACTTATTTTTAGGATGGCACTAGCTAGTCGCTGAAGCATTGGGAATTTATTAAGTTTTATAGAGAGTAACACCCAGTCAAGTAGATAAGTAATAGATATTAATGATATGACTGAGAATAGTATTGGCCCTTTTACTGGAGGGTGTACTGAGTGCTGGTTCGGGGGCAGAGGAACCCCGGTGAGTACACTTGTATATTATGTATGTCAACAGAACAGTAATTGTATATTTTATGTTTTCATGGATTGTGGCCTGGTCCGCTGGTTTCCCGAGAAATAACTCTGTCAAATGAATTGCATTGTAATGATCCACGGAGAAGTAAACAAAAAGAAATAATTAAAAATAAAGGTAAACATTCATATCTTTACAATTTAGAAATTCAGGTCGGCATATTACTTTAGTCTATTACATTCATCGATATTGCCACAGTGCATATAATAAATTCTGTGACATAGATCTTTACCACAACACATTGAGGTAAGCCATTTTGTTTTTTTGAAACCGCGTGTTCATATTTTATTTTGCCTACTTTGTGTTCTCTAGAGCCTGCGTTGCGTTGAACTTCCTAGAGTTAATTGAAGGACACAGCTAAGCTATCGTTTCGAAGCAGTTTTCCAACTACGTAAGTTTTTCCAGATATATTCACTTAACTTAACTTTTTTTTACTTGTAACGAGACAGGTTTACTGGTCTATATTACAGGGCTTCATTGTCTTTCGGCGAGTGTAAGTCGCACCACCTTTTATTTTACACTTGCTTTTACACCACCTCTTTTGGAACCACATTTCCTTTGAACCACCTTTGGAACCACCTTTAGGACCACCTAGCTGAAATCTATCGACCCCTGAATGGACGTAGATTCACAGGAGAGAACCACATTCCTGGAAGACTCGTGGCATATTACAGATAAGCATAGTTTTAAGTATTGACTTGACATTGCTAGGGCGTACGTTTTAAAATAGATTATTACGAACCCTCAGCTAACGTTTTACAAAGTATTCACCTGGTTATTCTCGCTGATTAAGCAACCTATTTAGGTAGGCATTGCCTCACTATTTTTGTATATATAGATTGCGGAAAGGTCATCGTGCACTTTGATGTTCAAACCGTTTTTCTGTATAAGCTGTTTATGTATTTGCTGCGTTTCCAGGTATAATACCACATTTTTGGAAAACTTGAATTCTTTTTTTTATGTATCACCATTTGTAAATTTCCAATTGTACAGTAAACTTAATAATAAGTATACTATGTGTATTATTTTTCTTTTCCCCAAACATTACTGAAGGTGCCAGCGTGTATTAGATACCCAGGATAATTTGGGGAGTATCTGACTTAGTTGCGCATAGTCAGTGGCGTCCACGGTAATTAGTAACTTCGGTAATCACCGAACTCATTAAGTTAATTTGAATTTTATTTTTATGTTTATTAAGAGCTGAGCTAGCTTAGGCAAACTTTTATTGTCAACTTTAAATCGCTACTGAATGTACTCCAAGGGGTAATAATATCAAAACTTAATACTTCAATTCAATAAAAAAAGTATTGTCATTTCAAAAAATGGAACAAATGGAGTGATATAGATTACCGAATAATATAAACAAAGAGTAGAGCTGTTACAATTTCTTTTACGATAAATGTATTTGACATTCTTCTTCCTAGTACCTCTGCCAAATGGGTTAATGTTATAACTATAAATACTCTATAGCAAATAAAAATAGATACATTTTTATTTGTAAATATTAGTTTTAAATACACTATAATCTGATTAGTTATTTAATTTATTATTATCAATATACCACATTTATCATAGAGATAATATGAACACATGCAAATACTTAATATGAAATATTAATATAATTGGTTACATTTGGAATATAATTTAGGTATAGGGTAATTTAGGTACCTAGTTATTTCTCTTTTATTATGAATATATAATTAGCATCTGATAAATTATATATTTATCAGATGCTAATTGGACCTGGTGCGTTTTCTCATAGTTTCCATTTTTATTAATTCTATACGTATATTCTACTTTTACAGCGCCTAATCAATAATAATTATGCCAGTCAGTCATCTATAAACGCTGATAATACACCAACTATCACGGTAAATTAGATCGCTTATAAAATGAGATTAATATTTTCGAATTGGGAACTGAACACCCTACTGCTTATGCATATGTTACATGCACTATGTTATAGTAGAAAGAACCAAAAATTCCAAGATGCCTAACTTGAACATTGCCTAACCTAATTTGAATACTGCCACCTTTAATTTTTTCGGGAAAAGTTACAAGCTAAAGGTAGCTTTTTTTTTCGTAATAACACCTAAGCTATTCGTTTTTCATGAACGTTCGTTCGTTCAAATACATGAATTTTCCTATATTTTATTGGCTAACTATATTTTTGCTCTAACGAACGGTTTATATGCTATAGGGTATCAGAAGTAACGGCATTACCCAGCCTTGACAGGTGACATAGGTATAGAATTATTTCGGGAGGCCTCTTAAAAAATAAAGATAGAAAAGAAGTTGTATGGAAGGGGAAGGCGTGTATGAGAGTTTATCCTAACTGTCGTAAATAATACACAAATTACAAGTTGATCAAAAGCTATGTGAAGTGTTGATCAAAAGCTATATGAAGTCTCAGTGCTGGTGCTTCACATCCTCAACGACGATCATCTGACCCTACCAAATACATACCTGCCTTCAGATCGTTTTCTATAAGAAGATGAAGAACCTGTCCCAGAAACAATTAATCTGTTTTTGAATAGTTATTATCAAGAAGAATCGTGGAAACCCCATAATGGAAAAAATATGCACTGCACTGGAACACTACATTATACCTGCAGCGCGGATGAATCTTTTTGTTTCTGATCTATAAGTGGGATCGGGAGGTTCCCTTAAAAAAATTGGCTCTTGGAAATTGATAGATGTGTTTTCTTCGATGGGATTATAAGCCTCCTCATTAGCTGTGCGTTTTGTGGTATCAGTAGTCATGAAACCACCACAAGTTAAGGAAGATGCCGTATCTCAGTTCAAACCACGTTTTACGTTATAGGGGGCATTTATTGAGTAGGTATCTCGTAAAAAATTACTAAAAGTGTAATTACTCCTAATCAAAACATTCTCAGAGTTTCAAGAATGTCCTTTCTGAAGGTAGACTCGATAAAGAAAAAAATCAGAAGGATGAAGAAGATGCAGAAGTGGCCTTCCGGACTACTATCCCCATACCCCACATTTGAACTCTCCAGCTACAGGTTACCACGAACAAGTCCGACCTGCCTTTTAGTACCATTTAATGTTGAATACCAATGCACCTACAATTTCTGTTCCAGTTAATACGTTTTCGTATATTGGTGATGTTATAGTCAAGGCATCGAATTAACCTTTTAACATATCTTTTAGCAGGCAACTTTTATCATACTAAAATTCCCCAGATCTTCAGTCAGCGGAACATCTTAGAAGGTGCTATTTTATAGCTTTTTTAAATTATAATAGGTTAAGTTAGCATTCACTTAAGGGAACAAAATGTAGAAGAAAAGACAAAGATCCTAATTTTGATAACCTTGATCAAGATAATTTCAAAACTATAGTTACTATATATTTATGTAGGTGCCTTACGGACTGAACTTTACTTTCTCTAACTCCTGTTGTATACTACTGGATTAACCAAATTGTACCTTTTTTACTACTTTATAGCTTTTTCCCTCCATATATTTTTTCTGAAGTAAATCCTAACCAGAATGTTTTTTAAAAAAGGGGAAAAATACATAGAGTAACACCTTTAAGTGTAGTTTGGGGGATGTTCGGCCCATTGGAGACTTGAGGGCTTTTCTTGATTAAAAAGAATATAATTTTTTTCACTCTATGAAAAAGAACTAAAATTACTTCATTTAGCTTCATGTGATTTTTTCAAGTACCTACAACATTAAATGCATTGACCCATATAATATCTCTTGTAGATATAACTGATTCTGACATTTTAATTTCAGTAGCTGAAGTAAATAGTTATAACCATTTGTCATAGTCAAATGCATTTATTTTCTTAGTAATTCCTAAATGACCTGGCTGATACTATGGTCTCCAGATGAACGCTTGGAAATGATCTTGAAATAAAGTTGATTTTGAGTTGAGTATCCGCTCTTGAAATTATTCTGCAATTTCAAGAGCTAGTACTTCAAGTTAATTTTTGCAGAATAATTCAAGAGCGGATACGTATCGAGCACTTTTAATTCTAGATAGGTTATCTTATGATTGTACTTTCTTACAAATATAGTAACTGCATTGACATTGAATTAAATATTTCTAACTACCTAGGTAAGGATTTTCATAACTTCCTCTACAGTATGGCATTTACGCAGCAAGCCAAGATAAGTATAACAGATATAAGGAAATATATCACTATAATCGTAACCTTACAACATTTTAATGTGCAATTTTTATATTCAAAGGAACTGAAACTATTATGTTGTTTATAGCTCATGTAAATTTATTCAACAAATTAATTGAATCGACCAATAGTAAAGTCGGTATTGGCAAATTAACCTTGATACGAAAATCATTTTTTGTGAATTAGCAAAATATTGATTAACCTAAGGTAACATTATTATTTAGTATAAACAGGACATAACATAATACATTTTATCACCCAGGTGAGTATCATGAGATAGGTAAGTATAGTAATTTATTAATTACCTAACGCGCCTACTGGTGTCACTGAACTTAATTCACATTTCTATTTTTATATAAAAAATAGGTAATACAACCGATGCATTAGACGACTATTTTTAGAGAAGCCGTTAGTCGACGTCAAATTCGTCTGCTGTTGCATAAGCAAGTCGACTCATCTAATAATACGAAAGAATTTATATATGATTGTACGATTGCCTCAAAAGTGATGCAATACGGTTCGTATGGCAATCACTCTTTCACGGTTTGCTGAGCTGAATATTATTTTCTATGTCATTATTAATTTAATTATTAAAGAAACTGATAAAATACTTCCAAGAACAGGATAAGAAACAAATAACAGGAGAAAAAAGAATTATACGATCTAATGTAGACGCAGTAAGTACCTAACTACATACTTTATTTGATAATTATCGTACAATTAGGCATGGTCTAGCAAAATATACGCGAAATAAAAACAAGCTTTAAATTAGTAATATTAGCTTTAATTTAATAACAAACTAGTAACAAAATATGCAGCCAGAAAATTTAAATATGTTGAGAATGTTATTAACGTTAGTTAGGATTAGGTTATGATTTAGTAAGATACCTATTGTAGATGCATATTTAAAAAAATATAATGGTATTAAGTTGTATTTGGGAAGAGAAATAAATCTTATCTCATATCATATGGTAGCCACTATTTTATATATTTGTACATAAAAAATCGTGATCTGCTGCCTCAAAAAAGAACGAGAGTGTTGACTCTGACCATAACTGGTCAAATTCTTAGAAATCTTGGAGCGTCCATCTGGAATATTTAATCCGACACAACTATTGGCGATCTGCGGCTCCGAAAATACCGATTCCGAGTCGAATAAGACCATAAATGACGAAAATGTCTGCCATATTGGAGTTGCCATTTTCAATATTTATTTTGTCAAACGACCCGTGAAGTGCTTCTAAAACCTCGAGATACAGGTCTTGAGTCGAATCGAACTTTAAATCACAAAATTCATCGGTCATCTTGGTGCTGCCATTTTGAAAATTTGTTCGGATAAAAAAAATCCCGAGATCCCAATCTTAAGTCGAATAGGACCATGTCATAATGTTAGCCACCTTAGATCAGTCATCATGAATTTTTTATTTTACAAAAAAATCGCGATATGCGATTCCAAAATTCCCGAGACACCGATTTTGAGTCGATTCGAACCATAAATGATTAAAATGACCTTCGAGTCGAATATTTAATTTGCCAAAAATTTCGTGATTTGCGCACCTCAAAATTTCCGAGACTCCGATATTGTGCCGATCGGACCATAAATGGCATAAATGTCATCTTGAATAATTATTTTGAAATAAAATTCGTCATTAGCGAGCCAAAAATTGGTACAGTCAAATTAGACAAAAACCCAAACATAAAAAAAAGTTTCTAGCGCGAAATGCTTCCATACCCTCCTCATAGCTCGTACTTAAAAGTTGCACGACCACGAGCGTCGGGTTTGGGAAGGGAGAAGAGGGTGAAATGATTTTTCATTGTTTTTCGTGAAAATCTCAAAAACTATGAGGTTTAGCGCAAACGTCATCCTATATGCAAAGGATGTACATTAAATTCCAAATAACAATTGTCATATGTAGAATTATGGTAAAGTGAACGGGGTTACCATGATAAAGAGCAGTAAAGATTTCTTTGTATTTATTTCACGTGCACTTTCCCACAAGCCACCATAAATTTCTTGCAAATCCTTACAAATTTCGGTTTATTTCAATGTTGAAAGAAAAATTTACCATTGTAAATATTTTTGTCACACAAGCTGATAATGACGCTGATGTCCTGATACTTGAAACAGCAATAGACCAAATCAACTCAACGAATACAACTATTATTGTTGGTGAAGTTGTTGAACACATGTGGGAAGGCTCGACAGCGATCGGAAATATATTGATCCAAAAGTTTTTCTGCTTTTTCAAAATGCCAAAGTCACATAATATTTTTACACGTAATAAATGGCTGCGATACGATATCAGCAATTTCCAGGAAGAGGAGAAGAAAAAGCAGAAGAAATTATATTAGATAATTATCAATCAGACGAATAATTTTCCCCAATTACTCATAATTGCCAAAAGTACCATTTTTTATTTAATACAATATTATTTAATTAAACAGAACCACAATAGATCGTGAAATAACCACAATAGATCGTGGCCTACCGGGGAAACCATGTTACAAAAAGCGCAACAGCCAAGTACCTCACAGGTGGCGTGGAAACGTGTGCATATTATGGAGAACAATTGACGATTTGTTTTTTACGACCGATGCAATATACTCTACGGCTTTCGCAGTGAAGAGTATAACAATGTACCAATAAATAAATAAAGGATAAAGGATGAGTTAAAAGTAATAATATTATCCTAAATATATAATAGATACATATATACATATACCTGCTTCTGGATAATTGGATATATTAATCTCCGATCACTAACTAATTAAAATTATTATTTGAGGCGGCATGCGTTACCAGTTACATTTAATAGCTATTTCTCCTGATGCTGAACATACCTAAGTAAACATAATTATATGTGATGATATAATTATAGCTAAAAATTGGGGGGATCGTACTCTCCCCGTACTTGTTCAACCCATACACCGCGGATATGCCGATGATGAAAAACACCACCATGACCCTCTACACAGATGACACCGCCATCCTCGCAAGCGAGGCAGGCCATCTGCTACCTGCAGGAAGCCGCTTCGCTTCTCGAGGACTGGTGCAACCGATGGAAGGGGGAAATCAATGCTGAGTAAAGCCAAGCAGTGCTGTTCGGAGGGTTCGCAACAAGCAGAGGCCAACAGGAAGGACACGTCGTTGAGCCCTGGCGTCGAAGGACCATATAGATGCAACTACGAAAAAGGTAAAGTTCACCCGAGCCTTGCTGTATCCGATGTTAGCCAGCAACAAGAGACTGAGCCTGAAGAATAAGACGACCCTCGTAAAGACCTCAGCTGATCTACGTATCCACCGCATGGGGATATGCAGCGAAGACGCACCTCCAAGGGATCCAAGCAGTGGAAAATATAACGCTTCGGACTGCAGGAGGCGTCCCATGGTATGTGACCAACGAAGTCGTCCATAGGGACCTGAAGTACAAGACGGCCACGAAGATAATCGAGGACCACGCCAAGAAGATCTACGAACGCAGAGCTCATCGCAGAGGACCACGGGAACCCGCTGATCCGGTTGGCTATGGACTACGATCCAGAAGAAGCCGGACCTTACAAGCGACGAAAGACCTGCACAACGGGTAAGTATAAGATAATCACGATCATATGTTTCAGCACGATTTATGCGAGAAGAAGCAGACGACACCTAAGAAATGATCAGGACCAAAGAAAACGGATCGAGAAGACACTAAAACAGCCAAATCCATGAGACGGCGAGGCCGACGGCCTTGCCAAACCACACACCCTGATAATTGATCATCTCGCGAGCTCCGTCATCCTGAGCTACAATCCTCATCCTCCCATACCAACCTGAATGCCGAGCTCTAGCAAGTCCGGCGAGAGGCAGGAAGGATTTCTCAAATACCCGACACGATACCCCCGGGGGTAATACACACCGGCGAAGAAAGTCAAGAGCGCCAGAAGTTTTGCCGGTGGGGCCTATCAGCCAGGACCGGGGGAGGCTGCGTAACTTCAAGTGACACTGATCACATTTGAGGGGAGGGTCACGTGAAATGCGCGGCCTGCGCCTTACGAGGCGGTCTCGTCCTACATAGATATTAGGGGTAAAGAGCGATGGTACCGCTCGGCCCCCTCCTATCAAGGTAACATTTTTATCCAACAGTATTGGCGCGCGCCTAAAAATTGGTAATAAAATTCATACAAACATCTGTTAGCAATTAACTACTGGCTATATAGTGTCCTTTTACAGGTATATGAATGGTTCTCAATGGTGATTTATAGGATAACTGACATTATATTCACGGAGATTACGCTACGAAATAGCAGATTTACTTGACAATAGAAATATTAATATTACTTGTACAGACAAGTCATATTATATATTGATACTCCTTACTGTTTATCTTAAAATCATGACAAACAATCAGGGTTGGACTTCTATAAATGGGGGATCGATTTCGTACTGGAATGGTATAAACAATATTGTAAACAAAACACTACTTATTGAGGTTATTTTCTTAAATATCACCTTTTATTTTAGAGGAATCTGAAAGATATCAAAAAGAATAAACAAGACAGGATAACGAACGATGTATGAACCTAATTATCAGCATTATAAATAAAAAATCTAGTCTAAGTAATAGTCGATTTAGCCATTTCCAATACACTGGGAAACTTACATACATCTTGGGAACGCATGCACACAATTTATAAAAAATTAAGAGAAACGCATTTAAATCAAGAAGGATAACAAAAATTATTTGGAAAAGCATTAATTACTTAACTTAACTATTGCCATAAATCGAGTTATTTATTCCACTAACTTATGTTAAATTGTATGAATAAAATAAATAACGTTTTAAAAACAGTATACCCATATTTAGCCACTGATTTATTAGAGTAAAAAGCATGATAACCTCGATGATAACAGTAATACTAAACCTAATTTATCTAGCAATAGTACAGCCACACGGTGACGCATAGCACAAGCAAATGACCTCGAAAAAAATGGGGAAGAATTATTTACACTCAGTTTCGAAAATCAATGAGAGTGACTCAGTCAGCATTTCAATGGCTAAGACGAAGATAGCTGCTTTATTTTAATCACGCAAGACGAGGACAGTGGGTATGAGTCACTCTCATTTACTTCCGAAACCGGGTATAGTGGCTTATATACTGCTTTTCAGAGTGCCGATTATGAATCTGAACTTTGCCAACTTTAATTTTTTTTTTGGGAAAAAAGTTATAAGCTAAAAACACTTAAAAAGTGATTTTTTTTGTTTTTTTTTTATAATATAACAGCTAAGCTACACGTTTTTTGATAACAACGTTTATGTATAAAAATAAAATACAGCAAATTTCGATTTATGTGCTACAGTGTAACCGAATCAGAAGTAACCGAATTATCAGGTGAACTATCTTGACAGGTGAATTCGAATTATTACGCGCCCAGCCCTAATATAGGTATAGAATAATTTCAGAAGACCAGTTTGAAAGATGGAAAGATGGATGGGAAGATGTGTATGAGAGTTTGTGATAACGGTCACTAAACAATACCTACATAAATGAGATGTTGATGGAAACCTTTCTGAAGAGAAATATAAGTGCTGGTGCTTCAAATTATCAACTACGTTCATCTGAGTCTATACTCAACAAAATATCCACCTCTAGATTATTTTCTATAAGAAAATTTTGGTATATTTCTACTATTATAGAGTTATTATTATAAAAGTGCAAACCTCGAAAATGGAAAAAATTTATGCACTGCACTGGCACATTGCATTATTTCTGCAGCAAAGCTGAACTCTTTTGTTAACCGACTTCAAAAAAGGAGGAGGTTCTCAATTCGACTGTATGTTTTTTTATGTTTGTTACCTCAGAACTGCGTCGTTTATCAATCAATTTTAAAAATTCCGTTTTTGTTGGAAATAGGGTATTTTCAAGTGGGTACAATTTCAGTTTTATTGGCATTGCACCTTGTATTCTGAATATATGCCGGGGAACTCACCAGATATATCAAAAAAATGGCGGATGCACCGGTCACAACCCTAATTTATAGATATTGAAATTAATTTAAATATAAAAAAATATATTATCGGATCAAATTGTGAAGCTGAAAACCATTCTCATATCAACTTAATCATCATAAAAAATCAGTCCTTCCGTTTAGGTGGAGTTTAATGACAACACACGGAGTAGAAATAGGTAGTTTATACTTGAATTTACGATCAACACCTCGCATTCTCACAGTGACACCTTTATGTGACATTAAGTTTTGACAGAGAACTCACATTCATAGAAAACGATAACCTAGTCTACTATTTATAATTGTTCTCCCGGAACATATTGATATATACAAGTATTAGGCATATATTTATCTAGAAGATTTGTATTTTAAAATGCGTAAAATCTTGTAGACTGTATTAAAACAACTACTTTTCCCAGCTATATGATAGAAAATATTAAATTACATAATATAATATATAATCGAATTCATAAGGATTTAAAGAGGAAGTGATACAGAAATTGCTTGCTTGGTCAATACTAAAAATTATTTGTTGGATTTTATGTAGGTAGGTATAATGATTTTTTCGAAATTTTTGAAAAAATTCCTATTTTCACCATATATATATATATATATATATATATATATATATATATATATATATATATATATATATATATATATATATATATATATATATATATATATATATATATATATATATATATATATATATATATATATATATGCCTTAGTCGCCTCGCAAGAGGCGACTAAGGTGACTGAATGGGACCGCCTAGCCGCTTAGACTTGACCGGTAAGATCTTCAAAGTTATGCTGAGCGGACGTTGGTGGCACTTGGATGGGTGACCTAGGCAGGCTTGGGCCCGGACTGTGGCGTCTGCCCGAGACCTGTGAACACTCAACACATCTGCCGCGGATGCGTGGTCCCAGATAAATGGTAATGAGGACCAGAGTAATTAATCTCGGTAACTCAGAACCATACTATCATACATACAAATTGTAGAGAATCTGCCACCAGGCCACCCGTAATAAATAGGATGGTTTGAAGAAAAGTACTCAAGTAAAATGGAGGAATGCACAAAGGGCCTCATTAGGCCCTTTGTGCATTCCTCTGTGCTGTGGTGGAATGGGAGTGTAACACTACTTCCACTACACTCCGACCCATATACATACATACATACATATATATATATATATATATATATATATATATATATATATATATATATATATATATATATATATATATATATATATATATATATATATATATATATATATATATATATACAAAATTTCAGCTCAATCGGCTGAGGATAACTACTTTAAAATTCAGTTGCAGATTTGACCCGAACAAACATACATAGATACATACACACACATAGCAAGTTAAATAAAAGCTATAGTAATAAAGGTGTGATACAAGTAATGGCTCGCATACTAGAACTTCATTATTCTGGTCCAAGGTACAAGACGTTGTTGTACCTTGGACCAATGAACATGTTTCTTTTCAAAAATATATTTCATGTGTTTCTATTAGTTTTGCATAACTAGAGGATGAGGCATACATAGGAAAAACTTAAGAAAATTTTCATGTAAAATGAATTGGCATTATTACATTGTTCATCATTCCGAGAAAGTTTTTTTTTTCTAAAAATTGGTTCAAGGTACAACACTCTCCCCTACCTACATTAAAGAGAATTTCATAGAGTATTTATTCAAATCAATTTAAATTATGATGTACTGAAATAGTTTTGTCTGTACATTAATCTGGAACCCCAGCATAGCTGTTCCACGGTAGATAGTCTCTCAAATAACCGATAACATATCCGATAACATACAATAGTTCAACGATCAGGTTCCAAAAACACTGGATTTTAACATATTTTGGTTATGTCTCTATCGAAGTATGATGATACTACAGTTTATTGCTTAGCTCTTAAAATATTCGTGACATTGAGATTTTTGTTTAGAATATTGCTTATATCCCGATTTGATATTATTATGACCTGATGTAGCTTACAAATATTCATGTTTATTATAACTGCCTCATTATTTTTATCGAATACTAACTGTTACCTATTAACGCGCATTCTGGGCCCGCGCGACAGAGAGCCTTTGTGATATTAATTCGCAGAAGGGGGAAGCGGTGAGAGGCGTCTTTCGGTACGGCGGCGGCGGCGGCGTGAGCGTAGGGCTCGCGCGGTACTGGACACTGCTACTTGATTTTATTTTATTATTACTCGAAGATCGAGGATTATTACTCGAAGCAAGTAGAAACTAGTACTTGGGAGATTCACGTTAATAATTAATTATTTATTAGTGTTTATATTGGATTAAAGCGGGTGTATACTTCCCTATTTGAATCGGATTTTGTTCACAATTTTATGAACTTTATTTTTTTGCAAAACCCTAATCCATTTTCTAAGCCAGTGAAAATCCCTTCAAAATCAATCGAGTCGTTTCGGAGATTAGCCAGAACAAACTGATAGACAGACAGAAATAACCAAAAAAAATTTTTTTAGATAATGGTATAATGGATGAAACCATGCGTATATTATTACCGCGGTTATAACTAAAAGGAAAAACCCTTAACATCATATATGTCAACTAGACAACTAATGAAGGGACTGTCAAAATTAGAGGATTCGATAGCTATTGATGATTAATCTACATAGGATATATATCATTGTGAAGCGTGAAAATTACATAAATATTAACTACTATGTACACCAACCTAAAGGCGTTAGAAAATGTTATTTTAAATCATAATTCTTCTAAGTAATCAATTTTATTTCGGGATGTTTTTCTAAAGCTTATCTCATAGAATTAATAAAAAAATAAAATAAATCATATTTAATAGACCTTTCTATTAAGATTTGATAGGAATTTGTTTATGAATATCATAGACTGCAAGTATCATTGATTTCAATATACAATTTGGTTTAAGTTTAATGCATGAGAGTATGTATGTATGTACATACAGAAGACGTTGCCAGAAACACATTTTTGTATTATGTCTAAACTTGATATTCACTTTATCATATATAAATTCTAAACCCAATAATAAGTTAAAATACTTTGGCGTAAGAATTATACAATTGATAGGTACCTAATTGATAGGTATATCGTAACATTAGAAACGAACTACATAAAGTATTTATCGTTTGCAGCTGTTATTAAGCATCATGCAATCATTATTATAGAACGATGATGATAAGCACCTCACTTGCAATGGCACTAGGAGCCAAAAGTTCTTAAATGGATAAAATTTGTTACAAATTATAATAGATAATCTGCAGTAAATGTATAAAATAAATATAGTGTCATACCTTTGCATAAAATTCCTAATCAAGAAATCAAGTAAGAAATCAATAAATGTCACTATCACTGAGCACGCGGCAATAGTCAACAGTTTGCAAGTTTACTAATAAGCGCTTTCCCGCGCTCGATCTTACCACTGAACTGAACACAATCTGCGCGTAAGTACTACTAGTACTTTTAGTAGATTTTTGCCCCCACTCACAAATCAACATCATTCATAGGAGCAATGCATTATCAGCACATTTCAGTGGCTGAGCTTTGCTGCTTTGGGTTTGGGTGTTTGGGATTCAGTATTCAGTCAGTGCAGTGGGTAGGTATTTAGGTATAATGTAATGAGTGTATTGCAACTATTCAATAGGGCATACCTCTGCCTGCATAGGGCATACGACTGGCCGGCATATCTATAACGGAAATTAAGTTGGTGACATGGTAACTTGAAACTGACGACCTCTGCCATTTCAGTGCTCCTTATCATTTAACGGGTGTAAATAATATATTTTTAGCTTAGGAAATATGCACCTTTCTAAAGGATGTAAAATATGCACCTTTCTAAAGGAGTATACTCTTCGGGGCACCTTAAACTTGTCCAAGTGTTTAACGCTTTAAAACTGTCAAAAATGTATGGATTTGTACCGGGTTTTTATCCCATTAAATATTCCTTCCTACGATATCTAGACATATCCATCGATTGCAAAAAAAATCATCTCGTAAACAGTTTGATTCGTTAAGTAATTTGTAATAATGTCGCATAAACAATTGCTTATCAACTCACCAGGCAGTGTTCTCATATTTCATCCCACAAAGTTACCCAATACTTATAGTTAAGTAATTAAATTTGACTATTTTTGTAATGCCTATATGAATCTGTAACTATTTTAACAACGCATTGTTTACGTCTATTACCAATTGAAACAAACTACGCACACTAGTTTAAGATTGTTTATTTACTAATTTACTGTTGTCACTATTTTAATTAATTAGCAATTTGTTTTGAAAAATAATAAAATATTACATCGCAAAATATTAAAATTAATAGGTAATTATTAAAATGTTATTCATCTACAAGAATTTTGCTACGATTTATACGCTACTGACCAATATTTTTGTTCAAGTGCTTGGTTCGAAAAATAGGACATTTTTTTCCATTTTTTTTTGTGTGATGTCACTTGTATTCCCCAATTGCAAAATTCTTAAAATTAGCTTTCCAAAAAATGACTAGAGGATAACTCAATTATGAATATGAACGCTACTTCAGATATTTGAAAATGACTTCCGGAAACGATGTCATTTTCAGAATGTTTATGATCAATTTCTGTTACATTCGAAAGATCAATTAATATCTTATAATCAATAATTAGACTTTCTTAATACCAGCAACCACTAAAGACTTATCTTAAAAAAATTAGAAAATTAATTGATTGTTGAAAAGTGCCGTGCAATTTTGTAAACGAATATTCGAATAGCCAGCTGATGTTTGCACAAAAAATTATATAGGCACGGTAGGAAAGCCGATAAATTATACAGTGCTGTAATTATACTTATACTCGCGAGCATTTGAAAGTAAACGACTCTTATAAATATTTTCTGTTGTTTTAGCATCATGTAATTGTGGCTTTTGACACTACAGGGACACTGCACACGTCTATAGGTGAAATTGGCTTCCAGTCAAATTGTCTGAATTTTTTATATGGTTGTAGCCCGAGTCATTCTGATCCAAAATCGTTAAAATGTTACTATCCTATACAGGTTAATTTCGAACTAGAGGGCACCGAAAAAAATTTTTTTTTGAGAAAAATTGAAAAACTTATTATTAAAACATTATTATTAAAACATTAACTCCAGCAAACAAAGTTGTTACGTTCACTTTTAGTAATTACCAATTTGAGAATCCCAAATTTATTGTAGGTATATTTGACGGATAAATTGATTTTTAAGCAGTGACTACGCGTTCCCTTTAACATGTGTTTAGAAATTCAGGTCGGCATATTACGTTCATTAGTCGATTGCATTCATTGATATTGCCACAGCGCATTTAATAAATTCTTTGTCATAGATTTACCACAAATATCTTAATGCATATCTGTGTCGCCTTATTGTTTTGTGAGTTGAACATTATTAATAACGTATTATGTACGTTCCGATATAATGGGAAAATATAAATCATCGTTCGTGTGTTGATATTTTGATATTTTGCTGAAACTGCACATACCACATTAGTGGGATCAAATACATTGGGGTAAGACATTTTGTTTTCTTGAAACCGCGTGTTCATATTTTATTTTGCCTACTTTGTGATCTCTAGAGCCTGCGTTGCGTTGAACTCCCTAGAGTTGATTGAGGGACAGAGCTAAACTATCTTTTCGAAGCCGTTTTGCAACTACTTAGTAAGTTTTACCAGATATCTACATATTCACTTAACCTAACTTTTTTTTGCTTGTATGCACGTACCACATTGTAGCATGTAGGTACGTGCATAAAGTGTGCGAAATGTGTGCGAGCTATGTGTGTAAAGACGTAGAAACTCCATGTTGATTATTTTGCATTTTCAATAGTGTTGTTGACATTGATTGCAAACATATATTATAATATATATATAACATTATCAATTTAATGTTTTCAATTAAATGATAATTTACGTAGTCTTATATATTTATAAATCAAGGTATTTAAAATATTACAGTAATTAAGATAATATATACAAAAACAACAATATCCTAAGATTTCTTTTTAAATAATTATTACAATGTTTTTAGAGATCTGGAACTTTTTTTACGTAATATGACTATGGTATTATTTGTAATCAATATAATGAAATAAATGTGTGTATTTGAAACAAAATATATAATGAAACGTTTTTTATTTTTTCTGAAGCGTTCGTGATATGCCATTGTCTTAAGGAGTATATTATTTTCTCACATCAATATGAAGTGATACTGGATTAATGGATTTATATATACAGAAAATGGTTAAATGCAAACTTATAGATTGTAGACAATTTAACGATGGACATTTTTCTATAATAAACGTACCGTTTTCGCTAAAACATTTCCTTTTACATTTTATTTGCGTCATACTGAGAAAGCGTGAGCGTTAGGGAGTGGACACTCAAGTTTTTTTTTGTCTCTTATACATCTTAGTAACTATTTCAGAAATAATTTTCTCTACAAATACCTTTGAATACTTGCACTCAGAAGTATAGTGAGCTGCAGAAATATCATGTCATTGTACTTTGTACCTTGTAACATGGTCTATTACCTTATAATGTGATCTATACCTGGTATTTGTATAATGTGGTCTATTTTTTGGTCTTTGTACCTTATCATGTGGTCTTTATCGAAAAAATAAAATTGGACGTATTGTGTCTCTCTAATTAAATATTACTTTTACGGTTTTAATATTATTAAGGTAAGCTAAAGTAAGTTTACAAAAACGCTTTGCTTGCGAATTTTTAAAAATTTATTCAGCAACTGTATTTTCTTTCAAAATAAGTAAAACATACATTATTGTATTATTTTAATTAAATAATACTATCTCCTCTTCTTTAGATTCGACATTCGTCATAGAGAAATTGTTCCTAGTAAAAATTACTAATTTCTACAACAAAATTACTAATCACTTCATCAGAATTTCTTAATATTGTCCGTATTTTTCTTTTTAATCGGAATTCTCGCATCAATATAGGTTGCTACTATTCTTGTATCAAGTTAGGTTAGATAGTTATGAATAGCTTGGTATAACAAATATGATTCGCTTTCGAATAGTCGCATTTTCCGATATAGAATAGGGACACTCATACCCATGGAGCAAAGCATCGATGGTCCTACAACATTGATTAGCTAAAAGGCATCCTGAGTGCTCCTGAGTGAATAATATATAGCAAGAGGTAACTTTATTAGCTTTGCAGCCATGGAATTTATGACAAGGCAATGTTTTTATAATAATTTGACCATCACGATTTGAAGTTCATTAGAAAAGCCACGGATGCCATGTTTATTTTTAGGCTGTTTGTTTTGTTTAATTTTATATGAGAAACCCAATAAATGTAACACTTGTTTAACTTGTTAACAATGTTGGGTTTATCAAATAAAATATGTGCTTATATGTTAAATGCTATGTGCTTATATGCTTAAATGCTAATTGTTAAACGTTTATATAGTTTCCATGCCTTTACCTCCATTTATTTCCATCTTATTATATAAATGCCAAATACATATTTTGGACATATTGTCAAATATGGCATATTTCAGACCCATTGGGTTTCTGAAATAAGCGAAATAATTTAAATTAAAACTTATTTCGTAATATAGATTTGTTTCGTACAAATGTTTGCTTCAGTGGATATATTAATGAAAAAATCTGTAACCAAAGCACTTATGCCTACACTTTTTGTGTAACTAGAGACTTCCTAATGAAACTAATTTACAAAAATATTGCGGGGGATTGTTTAATTAATCGTCCAATATATCGTCACTCGTCACACAGGGATTATATTGTTCTATACCCACATTTGGTTGAAAATACGTGATATACACCATTTTTCTTATAATTTTGAGCTTGTTCTATATCGGTCAAAAAATAGCTTGTTTAATACACCAGATTTGAGTGTCCAGTTTGTGCTACATGAGTAAAAATAAAAATTAGTTGTAACATTGAGCTATATCCGCATTAAAAATTGTATAGGCCTATATCCCTTAAATATATGAAATTATACTAAATCCTAGTAAAAAGATTTAAAAATTTAGACACCGATGAATTTAAATTTTGTCGCACATGCCTATCCATTGGAAGGTGAATTTGACGGTGCTTCAAATGAGAAAATATTATTATTTGAACTACCAAAAAGTAGCACAAGTTCTATCGTAATATCCCTATTGTAAAATAAAGCACATTTCTTATGCATTAAAAACATGAAATATTTAATATTTCATATCGAGAATAATTTTAAGGTGAAACCATAGCAATAACACTACAGAACAAAAGGAAAAACTGTACATGGCCACTAATGCGACCCTTAAAATAAACTTCTGGGGTTTCGGACGAGAAAAAAGAAGCTTTCAAAGCTAGGTACCACGATATTTTAAAGTTTATATGGTTATATAATAAATAGATATATTAAAACAAAAAATTGCAAATTCCCATGTAAGATACCCTCCACAAAAGATGCAAATGGAGAGAAACAATGAAAAGATAATGGTATAAAAGCAAGAACTAGACGAAATTTTAGAAAAAGTGGGACGTACTCTGGAGAAACAAACCAACATACATGTGAGTAAAAAAAATGGGAGTAAAATGGTTTTTTATTTTTTGGTTCTATGCTTGGTTTCAAAGCATAGAACCAAAAAATAAAAAACAACGCCAAAAGTACCGTAGGTAATAAAAAGGGAAAATGAGGAAAATAATAAAAAGAAAACTCTGAAATAATTAAAGTTAGAAACGTATTTTATTATATTTTTTATTATACCGTGTCAAAAAAGTCCCGAGACGGTCAAATATTTAGAAAAATATGCGTCGTATCGCATACCCAGTTACCCCCGCCCCAGTAGGTGGAGTGGGGGGGTTGAGTTTGGTATGTCTGAATAGTTTTTTCAAAAATATTGAACCCCTATTTTTTTGTTTTCCGATACGACGCATATTTTTCTAAATATTTGACCGTCCCAGAACTTTTGCTTCCGCTTTATTATTTTTAGACCGTCGATTTGAGCGACATGTAGCCGGTATACAAAAAAAAGTTTGGGAAAAAAAGTTCTTATTTTTCATCGTAGAATCGGAATCTGCAATAAAAGTTGGGGATTGCCATTTAAAATTCGGGAGTTACCCCCACCCCCGCCCCAGTGGGTGGAGTGGGGGGGTTGAGTTTGGTATGTCTGAATAGTTTTTTCAAAAATATTGAACCCCTATTTTTTTGTTTTCCGATACGACGCATATTTTTGAATATGACCTAAATATTTGACCGTCCCGGGACTTTTTTGACACCCGGTATATAGTTACTTTAATAATGTAATAATTTTAAAAAAATGTAAAATTATTTTAATAGTATAAGTGATATCATATTCAGATATATCTATAAAATTGTATTGCAGTTTTCAAAAATAACGTCTTAGCCTACATCCTTACAATGTGTTTTATATCCGGTAAAAAAAAACCATTTAGAGGGCTTGATCCATGTTTCCAATTTTTATCACAAAAAGAGTATAAAAGCAGTAAATTAAAAATTAATTTTAATATAAAATTCATCACAAATAGATAAATTTCAGTTTCGTTCAGCAAAAGTTAAATGTATCTCAAAAATATATTAATCTTCATCTCCTGTAATATTCATAAAACCGGATATAGAACAACAGAATCCCTGGCTGAAGATATGTCAACATTCAAAATAAATCAAAATAATTTAGCCGTATGGAAAGATGAAGTGCAAGCTCGCGAAACTTAAAAACATTTCCGTTTCGTAACTGAAGCTATTAAGAAATAAATCCACCAATGTTGACGTGAGTAGGTGTATTGTTGTGAATGGAAATAACTACAACGAAAATAACTATAATATTTCAAGCCATGGTTCTTAGAAGGAAATAGAACGAAGAAATTTGTAAAGGACACGTCGATCATAAACTCAAGACGTCATTTACAAAACAATACTTCCAATTATTACAGTTATAGTTCTGAAAATGTCACATTTACATATCAGTCAATCAGAACCTTTGTATTCGTTTGGTTACCATAGCAACAGAGACGAATTCCAGAAATTATCTCCCTCCTCCTTCAGGTAGGAGGAAGTGACTGCAGCGGAAATTTGTTGATAGCCAAAACATCAAAAGTGTGAGATATTGTTACCGAATTTCCCTCGCCCTTGAATTAATAAGCAGGAAATTTTATTTATCCATTAATTTTTTAAGAAAATTATCCCTCGTCGTTTCCCGTCTCGTGATAATGTTTACTCTCTTTCGTTGCCAAATAGGCTATATATCATTCTCAAGAAATACTGACTTTGTGTTTAAGTATTGAAAGTCACATATTGGGGGAACTGGTAAAATAGTGTTCTTGCAAAGCGTTAATAGCATTGCCATTGAAATAATACGATTCATTACGAATTTTGATTTTTTTAGTTTTATTCAACATTCACCACATATAGATACAACATAGAATATTCGCCACAAAGAAACAAGTTCCATTTTACAGGCTTTTATTTAATTTGCTATGTTTGTAAGTACTTATGTATGTTTGTTCTGGTCAAATCTTGCAATAGAATTTTTAAGCAGTTATCCTCAACCGATTGAGCTGAAATTTTGTATACACGTATAGTTTGGATGACAATGTATGGTTAACTAAGTGACATCATTCTAAATCTAATATGGCGGACCTCCCAAGATGGCGGCTTAGTTATTTTTTATGCACTTCCATTTAATTATATGGGTATCAAATGAAAGGGTTTGCTGAGAAGAATACGGAAATAAAATGTCGTCACTCTAAATCCAATATGGCGGACTCCCAAAGATGGTGGAAAATGTTTCTTATGACCCCCATGATATGGATATCAAATAAGAGGATTCAAGGGGAAAATGGCGGAAACAAGAAGGCCCTTATATCAATTTTAAAGAGTTATAACTCGGCAGACGTTAGGGTTAGTTAAGCGGTGCTCGAGCAAATATTGTAGGGACCGACAAGGGTCAACTGCTGGCGAGAAAAAAATCAAGATGGCGGATATAAGATGGCGCTCAAAAACTTAGTTGCTCCGATCGGTCTGAAATTTTGCCATCCCGGGGTTTTTGGAGTCACCGATTACGATTTTGGATATAAATCGATAAAACCCGGAACAGTGTTTCGTTAGCCACAAGTAAGCTTCAAGCTGAAATAAGTAAAGTTAAGTAGCGTCAAATCACTAAAAGGTCTTAGAAGAACTAGACTGAACTAAATTAACAGGAAAATGACCATGAAACAATGACGCATGAAATGAAATGTACAGACTTGGAAACATGTCCAGCGATAACTAAAAAATTAAAAATAAATTAATACAAGAAAAAACATTTTTAAGAACAAGCTTTTATTTAAACGCTCTAAAAAGAAGAACATAAACTTTAAATTAAATTAAACCCATCAATTTATAACATTACACAATTTATATAATATAAAAACTTATCGCGAGATTTACCTGTGTAGATAAACAAGAATACAATATGTAACTTGATATTGACATAAGTAGTAAGAAAAAAATTAAAAATAGGTAAATCTCGCGACAGGCGTATACCTATTTAGGCGTATACGTATTTTATATCATACAAATTGTGTAATGTAATAAATTAATGGGTTTAATTTAATTGAAAACTTATTTTCTTCTATTTAGAGCATTTAAATAAAAGCTTGTTTTTAAAAAGTGTATTCTACTATTAATTAATTTCATATAATTACGTATAGTAATAGGACAGAGGTATTATAATTGATACTTAACATATTAAACACATATGAGTGATTAGATAACATTAGGTACTAATTAACTAACCGAATAATTAAAAATAATAATTCGCCATTCATTTATTTTACGCATTTAGGTACATTAATATGACAGCAGTTTAATCGGTCATTAACCATTTCAGAGCAGTTTTCTACTTAGTTGCTAAAATTTCATGAGTCACTCATAAAAATGCGCTGTCAATTATTATTCCCATGAAAGGGGTCAGCGATGAGTCTTGGTCATAGAAAAATTAATAGGTAGACTATGTACTACACGTTATATAGGTACTTACATATCTGAAAGAAGCGCAACGCCCATGGCGAAATTCGTGCGCAATTGATCCGAGATATATTTATATTAGCTAAGGCAATCCTTTGGTTCCGAAATTTGTCAATCTATCGAGAACCTATTAGTTTTGAAGGTTTTTCTCTATCTGTCGCGCCATAGAGCCACAAAACACGCAAACAGAACCGTCACCTGTCGCTATCAACAACAATTCTCAATAGTGACAAATCTCTCATCTAAAAAGTCAATCCAACAGTAACATAAAGGAAGGTTAAACATAAAGGACAGTATTCATTTCCTGAACTGAATAATATTTCGCCTTATAAATATTTTTTATATAGGGCTTAGGTACGGGCGGACAATTTCCAAGATTAAATAGGGCATTAAACTTGCGTTACGCCTCTTTGTATTTTCTTACTCAACACTTACTTACATCCATTTGCAAGATTAATATCAGTTTGCTGCATTGATGAACGTTTCTTTGTCAATAATTCTAACTACCCACACCTGATATGTGTGAAGTTAACCCTGAACAAAACATTTTACTTGTACTAGGTTGTACCAACTTTGTACTACTGTGTCCCGTAGAAACTGTTTTAAAAGACTTCTTGTACTAAGGAGAATAATCGAATTTTTTTTTGTGCCCCTCAGTTCTTGAAAATTTAATTTTATTGTAATATATTATACAAGTTGTATAATATAGTATAATATAGATGTTCATAGTTTCCGAAAAATTCAAAACAATGTAAATTTATGCGCTTTATTTTTATCTATTCTCCTAATCTTAAACTAATCTTACAAAAAAGGTCTACCAAGACTACTGCTGAGAAGGCATCTGCACATGCGCCGTCGGTCTCATGAACTAAATTTATGAATGAATGAATGTATGACATATTTTTTACCGTATATATATACACTATTTATGATTAAAAAGTAAGTATATAAAAAGTAAAGTAGGTATCTATTAAAAAGTATGCAAGTAAATCATTAAAAGTATTAAAAAGTATGTAAAGAGTAAAAAAAATCTAGTATGTTGTGGTGTACCACACCACAGAACAGAAAAATAGTTTTCGAAACGTAGATATTACGTCTTTTTTTAAGCACACTAAATTTTTTGCTCCGGTACAGCATCCAGGGCATTTAACTAAATCTGATCAAATAAAAAAAACAATTTTTTTAATGGGAGGGCCATAATTTTTTACAATTTGCATATTAGTCGAAAACTATGCTAAATAGATTTTTATTTCTAACGGTAAAATGTTCGGATCAACTAATTCCTAGAATGTGGTACACCAAAAAAAAATATTTTCAAAAAAATTAGTTGATACAAGCATTTTATTTCTTATATTTCGGAAACTATGCAAGGTAGGATATTTTTTCTAATGTTACGGTGTTCGGTACAACTATACAATATAGTACAACAATAAAAAAAGTTTTCCATGAACTCGGGAACTAACTCTCTTTAGTACATGCAGTATTTTGACAAAATACGGTACAGCATACGGTAGCACAAAGTTGGTACAACCTAGTACAAGTAAAATATTTTAGTTCCCGTTAAAATGGGGACTTACTTTACATACATCCACGCCTGCAGATCCACGCCACGTCGCCACGCCAAAATATTTAGCATAGCCACCTTTATATCTAGATAGCCCTGATGAGGAAAAGGGAACGTCGTATTCCGCTCGACAAGAATTCTGATTTTAATGAATATGTGTTGATTTACGAATTCATTTCTCGAATAGTAACGAATAAAATGTCTTCAAATGTTAATGGGTTATTAAATAGATCTTCATCTGATATCCAAGAAATAAAGCAAATAAATAAAAACTCAATAAAATCATACTAATGTAAGGCAGGGCTGTAAATAGCTAATAGGTAATCATAATGAGTACAATACATCCTAAACGTTAAAACAATCAAAGCCCAGGTATTATTTATTATTGAACAGGTTACGTTTTCTTTACATTTTGCGATGCCGTATTTACCAATTTTTTTGGGTGAGTTTCACGAGTATTCCAAACATCTATTTGACGCGATTTAAAAAACTCATCATTAAATTAACACTGAACAATTGATTTTTCACTACACTTTAACCGAAAATCTGGCGCGAATCTAATTTACGTATTAACGGTACCTCTGGCTATCTCTGTATAATAGCCCAATCATATTAGCATAAATAGAAAAAATAAATTATAACATTCTGCCATTTGTGGATTATACTCGCCTTTTAAAACAAAAAAAGTTATAAACTGTAATCATATAGTCATGTGTACTGAGCTACCCCTCTATTTGAATGTCCATAGCTCGAAAACTCGAAAACCAATCGGAATCGAGGATATAAACTTATTCGTAGCAAATAGCATAAGGAATGGAATATTTTTAGAAAGTATACAATTTTCTAAGATCGGCCGTTTCAAGAAAAACATAAACAACCGCGCGTGCATGTTTGGGGTGGTTTTTGGGGGTGTAGCGACCACTTCACAGTTTATAACTTTTTTGATTTTAGAAAATCTTACTTTGGCGGGTATAATCCCCAAATTTAATGACAAAACGTTATAATTTATTTTTTGTATTCCTGAATTTATTATCTAATATGCTTAGGCTGGCTATAAAGGCTATGGTGAAACCAACAACATCATGTGTACGTCAATGTCAAGTTAGATTATTCTGCGGTGTACCGTTTCCGACACTCTCTGATGTGCGTCCACAAACTTTGGATTAAAAACCCCGTCCGTGATTCAGAAACAGTAGTTTGTAATAATAAAATAATGTGTACATTTTCATATTGGGCTTTTGGTATTTACCTTTTACCTAGCTACAACGCATGACAGGCTGGCTCTCCAGGATTCAAAGCGTGTATCAAGTATTTTTATACCATTATATCATTCAGAAGTCAAAGTAATCTTTGTTTCGTAGTAGCGCTGTGGTAAAGTCCTGGACCTAGTCTTGAGGCTTGGCCCCCGCAAGCGGGCGTACAAGTTGTGCGTGACACACGGGCGCCGGATAAAAAAATCATATTTATATTTCATTTAAATTACCAAATGTAGAAACGCGGTCGAAACTCAAAGAACAAGCATTTTGCTTTTGCTATATACATGGTAAAGTCTGTATATGCTTGACTTTTATGCTTCTGTATAATCCGAACACATATCCACCAATTCGTCCTTGTCACGATGAGGGTGGTCTTTCTGTATGCAGTAAAATACTCGTAAAATAATTCCGCCACTGTTCGATAGTGCCTACGTTTTGGAAAATTTTCCATCGTTCACTGATATTATATTGTATCAAAATCACAGTAAAACAACACTACATATACGTAAATATTTCAACCAACGCACTATTCTATCGCGAATAACCGTTACAGATTACAGAATACGCGCGAAAATCCCGCCAACCTGCCAATGCTAGGTAAATAAAGACAGAGGAACGATTACCTGGTTTACCGAATGTGTCAAATGAAAGATAGATATACATCGCGTCATTCCAACAAGTTAAAAAGATATATTTTTTTGAATTTCATCTTTCGAGCTGCAATAGAGCGGCGTTACCGCTTTTAACTATTACAATTCTTTAAAAGATCTACATCAACTAAATTAAAAATGTCGAATATAAAACCAAATATATCATTATATTTTTCGCCTATTGCAAAGAAATTTATTTTAAATTGTTTTTTTATGTCGCTAATCGGTTCATCTCTATGCTTATAATCAAATAATAATGGTTTAATCTTTCTACGAACTGATTGAATATTTGGGAATGTTGGTTCCATCCCGGAACCATTCGCAATTGCTCTAGTAGTAGCTAAAACTTTTTCACAAACGTTACTAATTTTGACTAATTTAAAGATTGCTATATACAGCGACTTAATCATGTTATCTTTTGATGGCGTCTACAATGTTTATCATAATTTTTTTATATATAAATGCAAAAAATACAAAACATACGGGTTTATTATTTTTTCGCCTAGTATCTGTTTATGTAGTTAGAAAAAATTGTGAAAATACACTATTTGTTGTTTACATGACGTAGAAATGTTAATACCATCAATTGGAAATTGTAATATAATTTGAATTATGATTGGCAGAAGAACTCAATTAAAATGTTGTATAAATATACTGTATATGCTGTATATATATTATAGATAGCACTGCAATTTATATATCAAATAGAAGGGAACTTTTCGGTAGCATTAAATCAAATCTACAGTAATTTTACAAAAATACTCGGAGTAGTTTCCACACCAAAACACTTTCACTTCGCTCGATGCGCGTTTCGCCAACCAAGTTGGCATCATCCGGAGACGATTAAAACTAATCTTGAAGTAAAAATCTACCTTATTTATACTATTTATGGTGACGTCATTAGTCACGCTTCAATGATCAGTTGCTAAGGAACGCGTAAAGCGGGCTATACGGTATAGGTTACTTCTACTACTACTCAGTACATACTTCTATTCATACTACTTTTACATTTTACAATTTCTATGCTCTCAAATGGATCCAACTGTCTATTATTGGTCACATTTCTAACTAAACTTAAATTACTAATATCTATTCTATGATTGTTGCCAAAAGCATGTTGTGCAACACTAGACTTATCTGTTCTTCCATATTTTAGATGTTAGATGAGCCATATGCTCTTTAAATCTGGCGTTAATTGATCGTCTCGTTTGTCCAACATATATTCGATCACAATCATTACAACTAATTTCGTAAATCCCAGACCTTTCATTTGGAACAATTTTATCCTTTGGATTGTCTAAGAGTTGTTGTAATTTATTACTCGACGAATGAATCGCTGTTATACCCACGTTTTTGAAAACCTTACTCAAACCACGAGTAAACCGGGATTCGTACGGGATGGACACATATTTTGGAGTCTCTATATCCTTTTGAAAGGTCGTAAAATTATGAAGTGTGTCCTTAAATTTACGCTTCCCAATTAGTTTTTCAACTATATCTCTAGGATAACACAGCTATATCTTTAATTAATATTTTTTCTTTTTCAAACCTCTCATTACTGAGAGGGAAACTTAGTAAGCGATGGACAAGAAAATTAAAACTCGCCATTTTGTGTTGATAGCAGTGGTGAGAGTCATTAGGGATATATCTGACCGTACTGGTATCTTTTTACGATCAATTTAACACCAGATTTAAAGAGCATATGGCTCAACTAAAATATGGAAGAACAGATAAGTCTAGTGTTGCACAACATGCTTTTGGCAACAATCATAGAATAGATATTAGTAATTTAAGTTTAGTTAGAAATGTGACCAATAATAGACAGTTGGATGCATTTGAGAGCATAGAAATTGTAAAATGTAAAAGTAGTATGAATAGCGACAAGGGACCTATACCGTATAGCCCGCTTTACGCGTTGCTTAGCAACTGATCATTGAAGCGGGACTAATGACTTCACCATAAATAGTATAAATAAGGTAGATTTTTAGTTCAAGATTAGTTTTAAACGTCTCCGGATGTTGCCAACTTGGTTGGCGAAACGCGCGTCGAGCGAAGTGAAAGTGTTTTGGTGTTTATGGAAACTACTCCGAGTGTTATAGTTACATTAAAGTTTCCAGCCCTTTCCAGTAATTTTACAAAGTTTAATATAAATTTATAACAATTGTGTCTGCATCTTTACTCTATGATTACATACGATTCACTAGATATGTTGCTGTAATATTACCAAATTAAAATTGCAGAATTTTACGTAAAGCGTGTAAAGTTACCACAAAAATACTGGCCTGATATGACCTACAATAATTGCTGTAAAATTACCGCATTTGTATTTATAATACAGGCGGACATAAAGTTATTACAAATAAATCACTGGATGAATTTTCAAAATGGCGAATAAATATTGCCATGACAAGGTGTTGCAGCTTCTCCTTGCAGCTCCTCCCCCATGATGACATACTTTTGCTAACTTGAAAAAAGGATCTATCTACACAGTACTTCAAAAATTCAAAGCTACAAGTGCATGAAGTAAATAAAATCGTTTACTTTCAACTGCTCACCACTGTACATAATAGAGAAACATATAAGTCTCACAAGTAATTAGAGGTCAACCGATATATTATAGTTGTCAAAATAGAATAAACCTGTAGATTTCTAAATCGGGAACACAATTAAATAATTGTGGATAAATGCGCAATTAGTTATTAGTTAAACGGACCAAGAACAACAAAATTTAAATTACCTATACACATACATACTTACAAATATAATTCGTAAATTACCCTTAAATGGCTAATGGATTTCACAAGAATTAATTAACTATGTACATTAAATTCTGATTAATTTGGCTCTAATGAGTATAAAATTATACCAATATTGTTTTATTTGACTTTTTTAAATGTTTCTATTTTACCCCATCAATATAAATTCTCAATTATTTGCATTAATGTACATCATGTCATTAACTAAATTATTGCTTGAGGTTCCAAATATATCATTGAGGTAAATAAATATTACGTTTGGAAAAATTATTACTGTAAATTTTCCGATAAATGTACTTAGATTATATTTAAAAGGTCTGTTTACTTTCGGAAATGTATATAAGTATATGGCATAAGAATTACTACGATCATTAAAGAAATATAATGGAGAAAAATCAGGCTATAGAGCTTGATTGTGAAGAATACTTCGACCAACTACAATAGTAGAGGAAAAACATGAAATACCGGAAAACCAGAAATAAAAAGGATTAGTAAATAAGAGAAGCAAAACAAAATATAAATATAAAAGTAATTAGACGAGGTATTGGCTGGAGAAATAATAAAATTCCTGGGATACGATGACTTTGGTGAAACTAAATAATCTTGATATTTATTGGTATAAAATTCCAAAATATAATGTTCATTTACAAGATAAACTGAATTTTAATCAATCTCGAAAAATTAAGAAATTGACGTAGGTCTATAAATGCCTAAAGTAAAGAATATTTTATAGTGTTCTATTACCAGTTCTTATACTAGGTACTGAGTTTTTTTGCTGTGCAAATAAATTTGAAAAAAACAGGAATTTGAGAGAAGGTATAGAAAAATCATAATGTCCTAAGAAGGTAATACAAACGCTTATTATATGGGTATATATATATATATATATATATATATATATATATATATATATATATATATATATATATATATATATATATATATATATATATATATATATATATATATATATATATATATATATATATATATATATATATATATATATAAATATATATATATATATATATATATATATATATATATATATATATATATATATATATATATATATATATATATATATATATATATATACATAAAGTACAACATACAGTAAATTAATAAATACATTATATATATATATATATATATATATATATATATATATATATATATATATATATATATATATATATATATATATATATATATATAATGTATTAATTGATATTAATTTACTGTTTACACATAAATTAAATTACTACCAATTAATTGATTTTAATCAATGATAAAATCTACCATCCCCAGGTACCAATAACCAGAGGTACTACACCCATAGCAGATGAGGTTTCTTTAATGGACTTTTGTACATATTTTTAGAATATTTGTAATTTATATATTAACATGTTGATCGAGCGTGTTTGTAAACTTTGGATGTTTCGGAATATTCCCACTACATATTTTATCATTCTTAACCTTTATATCTTATGAGAGCTATGACGAACGTTAGGTATATTGTCAATACAAATTTGGCAACGTATCAGTTGGATTGCCACTTTATATTTACAAATTATACGCTACAATCCAACACTAAAGATAAATACATGAAAAATGATGTTACCCACCATAATTATCTAAATAATTATATTTCATAATTATTTTACTACATTAGTTAATGTGGTAATATAGCATCGTAAATCAATATGAGATAGTGAGTGATATTGGTAAGTTGACAGCAATGAACATTCAACATCAACTATATCAGCAATAATATATAATTACACGCTCTTGCTCCCATCCTAGTGGTATATTAGTGACTCAATATTGCTGGAATAAACGACACACCTCATAAATAAAGTAGAATGCCGAACAAGCATAAAAAGTAGCACCCCCATGCGAAGACGAAGGCTTAGGGGTAATATTTTTTATTATATTGGCTTTAACGCACTAAACTTCAAGTATAAGGCGGCGGGAATTTAAAAAAATTATGGGTATATAAATGTCGACAACAGTTTGTTGTGACAACAGACAAATTAAACTTAATAATACTATAGAGGATTATATAGTGCAAGATCTGGTATTAGAACTATATACCCTCATCTGTTATTTGACTATGACGAAGACTACATTGATAAATCGCATATGGGTTGCCTAGCTATATCCCATGCCGATGGTGTTGATGGGGTGCCGAGGGTGGTGAAAGAATATAATTTCTAATTAACTTTTTTCGATAAATTTACCCGATCTGTTATTCATAAAAATCGAGCATTAGCTGAGAGAACATGTCACAATTGGAAAAATATGGTTTGCCACTTTCTCCTCAGGACAACTATGAAGTTCCCAGGTATAAACAGGTAAGCAAGCGTTATTAATATACCGTCATCGGTTAATTAATCGATTTTTTTATGAAATGAAAGGTTATTTTATCCCCTACCCAACAGTATTGTTATAACAGTAAGTTGCTTAGCAAAATTTTTGTCACATCCATGGTTGCCTAGATTTTAGATGTTAAGTTTTGAGGCATGCGTGCGCCAGGCTGAGTGAAAGAGAGGGGGACATGGTTCATGCAACTGATGTATGCTGGGTCAAACAAAGTCCTGAAGATTGCGGTTGGTTTTTTATGGCTATTTGAAGCCAACGTGATTCGAGTGGTTCGTATGGGACCCAACATCCTTACAAGTTAAGGATATACTAAGCGAATCAAAACAAACAGAAAACGATGAAGAATTAGAATTAGTTTTTGATACTTCTGACGAGCCAGATACACTTCTGACGAGCCAGAATCAGAATAAGTTTCTTTTTTTTGTCTAGTATTTCTACAGCTGTGGCTTTCTGGAAGGATTTCTGTCGTAGTTCTCTCGCATCCATGGCCTTCTGGATGTCGTATCTGCAACTTCTTCTTGGTTGTTCTCTCTAACTTTTCTCTGGTGGAGTCTATTGCAATATTTTTCGTAGCCATGAGCATTCGTCAATTCTCTTTACGTGTTCCAACCACGTCAATTAATGTCTTTTATCAACTGATTCTATTGTCTCATTTCGAACATTGTCGAGTCTGGATTTTCTGCAGCTTCTCCTTAGGCAGTCCATTTCTGTGGCTGCTAGCTTTTTTTTGTTATTCTGGCATTTATCCCAAGTAGGCGTCAAGTAGCGATAGTTGTGCTTTCCACTATACTTTGATATATTTTTTTTTTGTTTCTCTTTTATATCCCGATCCCACAGTGTCCCAGTAAGTATGTTTCTTCTATAAAAAATTTTCTATAAGATATTTTGCTATTAATAAATAAATATGTACATAAAGAATCTTAAATTTTTTATTAGTTTAATTAAAAATTATTTAATCTGACTTTCACACTAGTATTTAATCCATGGAGTGCACTTTTGAAAGATGCATTTTGGAACAGAAAAAAATTTTATTTCATAATTATGTAGGTATTATTTATTAAGTTGCTGATATATAAAAGTGTGAGTGAAAAAATTTGCTATCATTGATAATATTTAATCTGACGTGAATCCAGTATTTGATCAATGGAGGGGAAAAATCAAAATAAAAAAATATGATATATAAAAAAAGTGAAAATACATTATTGAATACATTATCACACATATAAAATATTATGTATTTTCTTCTTTTTTCACTTGTGTTACCGCAACTATGCACTAAACACTTCGCCATATTTTATTAAATTGTAACAGTACAACACAAGAAATAATACGTGTTTAATGGGTTAGCAATAAGTTTTGGATGTTCATCTTATATCAAGCATCTTGAAATTTTTTTGTAGGCAGCAGTTGGCCCTTGTCGGTCCCTATAACATTTGTTGGTGCACCACCAAACTATCGCTAACCTTTGCCGAGTTATAGGTCTTTAAATTTGGTATAGCGACCATCCTGTTTTCCGCCATTTTGAATTTTTCCTCTGTGAACCCCCATTTGGTATCCACATCATGAGGGTGCATCAAAAACATAGTCCACCATCTTTAGGAGTCCGCCATATTGGATTTATAGTGACGTCCTTTTTTTTCATATTTTTCACAGCATACCCTTTCATTTGATACTCATATCATGGAAGCGCATAAAAATAACTAGTTTGGCGTCTTGGGCGGTCCGCCATATTGTATTTAGAATTACGTTAGTTAGCTAATCATGCATTGTCATCCAAGCTGAATGTGTATTCAAAATTTCAGCTCAATTGGTTGAGAATAACTGCTTTAAAATTCAGTTGCAAGATTTGACCCGAACAAACATAACATACATAATATGTAGTTACATACATGCATAGCAAGTTAAATAAAAGCTGGTAAAAAGGGGTATTGCAAGCCTACTGCTCCGGTCATGCAAAACTATAAGTCTATCTATTAGCTTTATAGCTTCATATTTTATCTAAAATATGAAGCTGTAAAGCCTCAAATCTAGCTTACAACACGCTCAATTAAAAAATAACCTTTAGCAATTTTTGGTTTTGTTCTGCCTCGATTAGTTTAAAAAAAACAGAATATACTGATTTATAGTTTATTTTTAGTTTATATATTTATATATTTTTAGTTTATAGTGTATTTTTATCCACAGAATTCTTAAAAAAATAACAATATCTCTGAAAGAGAAATAAACTCTTTGTAAAACTTAACAAACTCCACATTTTTAAACAAATAGGTTTAACACATTTATAAAAAATAAAAAAACAAGGCTTTTATTTTAGGTGGTAATCACTGTCCTTTAAAAGTGTAATGGCCTCGTGATATTAGGGGAGGGTCTAATTTCGTTATTATCATCGTTTTATCTATTAATGATAAGTCTTCAATGTTTGGAAAGACAAATGTGTTCTCTGGTGCATTTAGCCAAGTAAATTTTGTCATAAACCTACAGTAAAACTGTAGGTTAGTGAATAAACTGGATACTTCCTTCAGTAACTTGCCCTCATCCAGTAAATCTAATGCTTTTTACAGCGCGACATCGCTATAATCTCAATAGGTTCGGGCAGCTAAGACTCGTCGTGGTTTTTTCGGCATGTTGCAAGTTGGCTCCACTTTGTGTTACCCTAAATTAAAAAATGCTGTTACGCTCCTGTTCAACTGATGGTTTTTTAATTTATAGGTTAGGTTAATATCATCCATATAAGGGGCAGAATTCAAATAGCTCATTCCGTATGACTATTACGAATAAAGTTTTTCGGGTATAAATTTTCAAAGAAATTTTAACAAAATTCAATTTAACACCAAAATTAGGGTAATTATTACTTATTGTCTTCTGCTGCCGACAACGCGTCCCCCGAACTAATAGGAATAATGGCCCAAACACGTAAGACAAATACGTTTCAGCTGTGACTAGTACAGAACCGTAATTAAGAAGGTGCATTTTGTTGCAAGTTAGGGTGGCATTGCAAGTTGGGTACTTTAACGGTATTCCTATCTGTACCTGATTACCAAAAAGGACATCACAAAACACTATTGTACAGTGCATGTTTAATGATACACAAGCACTCTCAATCTACATGGTTGATCATGGATGATTCAAATAAGAGGTTGAGGGGTGAGGAAAATGTTTGCTATATAGAGTGATTCAGTCGCAATACCTCACCCAGTATTAAATAAAACGTGCCAAACATGTTGATACTTGGGTGTACTATCAATTTCTCACATGCGAATAGATCTGTACCACAGTTTATAGCCAAGGAATCAGTTTGTGTAGTTACCGGCGGCACCTTTGATTTTTGTGACAAGGATTTTTACCGCCCAACTTGAATTTGTTTCCCACACGCATGGAGAATGTACTAGTCTACACAATTTAACACAATTATGTGATACAATGGCCAAACAAAATAATGCCACATAACAATTATTTTTGCCAGCAGAAGCTAACCTCAAGGGTCATTAGCTCATTTCTGATTAGTTTCACACAAAATTACTATGACCCACGTAAATCACCACGAAAATTATAAAATTTCTACAATGCACTATATACGATATCCCGGGCACAAGCTGACAACATTGCATTTAAATCCTCTGTGCCACTGCGCATACTATTTTTGCATACTATTACTTCTCAGAAGTTGATTAATATTTATTTAACGATTTAAAGGGACTACACTAACTGATTCCTTTAGGTTATAAACTCTGTCTGTATATATTTTAACGCTTTATTATGTGACCTTAGGTGTAGAAATTGCCAATTTATCACCCATGACCTCTGGCCGGCTAAACGACGTCGCTTATCAGTTGTTTATAACTAAAGCCAACAAACACGATTTATCAATATCTGGCTGATATTTATAAATTACTGTACGCGTTGCTGTTCGGTCTAGTGTCAACGTTGTGGAAACGTTGTTTGCACACAAATAAATCTGTGTATTTATCTAGTTCACAAACTATCAAGAGTATTTGAATTAAGTATGAAGATAATATTGCTAGTAACACATAATAACTAACTCGTTGGTTAGTATATAAATTAACCAATCCTCTTTGGTTAATTTAGTTAAATTTAGTGATAGTAAAATAATTCTTGATAAAAAATAGTTTATTTATAGGTACAATATAACATTGCCATTACTACTTAAAAGTAACTTAAATCAAAGTGACATAAAAATACTATTTGTGACAAAATATTAATAATACCTCAAAACATTGAAACCACAAAACAAAGAGAATTATTATTTATTGGAGCAGCTTGCACTGTTGTTTCGCACTTGCTTGTTACACATATATCCGGACGCAAGACATTTAAACTTTTTATTTGTTCAACTTTTCTTGCATTGATAGGGCAAACAAATTTCTTAAGATGTTAAACAAATTTCACGACAGTAAACAATCCACACACCACACAACACTTGCTATAAACATAACCTCACTTTTCTAATAAATTAATCAAAGGGTTTCTTATTATGTATTACTAGCAATATTAAGTATTCACTTTATCCAACTACTGTGGATAGTTTGTAAACTAGTAAAAAAAACCGGTAAATTTGTATACTTTTCTTGTGGTTTGTACTTTATCGATAAATGTTCAATAGTTTCTAAACTAGCTGGATAATATACAAATCATATACAATAATATATACAATATTCGTAGCTATATTAGTAGAAAAATGATTTTCCATCAAAATAGCCAGATGTTTGGATAATTACTATCCAACTATTCTATAGACTAGCCAAGTAAACATTTGAACTACTGTAATAAGCAAATAAATGAATAATAAGGAAGACACACTTACCAGTTGTATTTCTGGATATATATACGGAAACGAACAACTTTGAAGTTGTACAAGTTCTTTCACTTTCATTGAGAATCTTCAGAGTGATCAATAAAACAAATCGCACATCACTCTGAAGATCCTGAATGAAGGTGAAAGAACTTGTACAACTTTTAAGTGGTTCGTTTCCGTATATATGTCCAGATATACAACTGGTCAGTGTGTCTTCCTTATTATGCATCTATTTGCTTATTTCTCTACGTAATGAATTGCTACATACCCAAGATTTCTTTTCACAAAACAAATATGAATAGCAAAGAACTAAAAACAAACAGCTAAACAAAAAGCTAAATAATATATATAGGTATATTATATATATATATATATATATATATATATATATATATATATATATATATATATATATATATATATATATATATATATATATATATATATATATATATCAATCAAAATAAGTGGATCTGGATCAGTATTCAGCAAAAATAATTAAATACTTTTGAAATATACAGGATGATTAATAAATATTAAAACGTACGTACCTAGATACCCATACGCCAAAATTAAATAAAAGATACTAAATATTTGCTACGCCAATAAATTTGCTAAGCAGTAAGTTTTAAAATTTCTCATTAAGCAGCCAGCCCTTTAGCGCCTAGATACTTAAAATAATTTCCCACCGTTAGGCGTAAAAGTTCGTCGAAGAGCGTAATTAGGTATTAATAGATAAAAATCAGTATTTTTTGTAAATCCTCAATTAAAATTAAGAAAATAATTATATTGCATGTATGTGATGAAATGTCTCGTTCAAAGTTCTTGAGGACATTTTTTATGCGAGGGCTATAAGTGACATTAATTTCGTGAACCCAAACATTAATAGAAATTCAGTGTGACATATTTTAAATACCAGATAATCACAAAATACATTACTTTTAGTCTAAATTGGGCAAAAACTCACGAGGTTCGATAACAGAATATATTAATAAAATGTGTACTGGTGCAAACCAGTCGAAAACTTGTCCCAAAACCTACCAAAATATATAATTAAACCTGAAACCGTGTTAAATAAGTAATGACATTTAACCATGCCTGGGAACATTGTAATCAGATATAGACCGGGAAGTAGTTGAATGTAAATGATGAATTAAAGAGTCATCCCGGGTTCTTCATATATTTTCTTCATATATTATCTGCTTCATATATTACCTTCATTAATTTTTTAACTTTATTTTGCAACACATAGCACCTCGATTAAAATCGCATCGAACCGCTTAATTTGCAAACAAAAAAAGTTAACTAATATATTAATGTACTTTAATATATGAAGAACCCTCTCAAATATATCATGTCTTTCAAATATATCATGTATTACCATCAGAATATGCATATGATAATATCTTCTAAAAGGCATACTGGGTAAAATCATGTCTGCAAATCTGTCACTACTCCCCCGGTCTATTAACTAATTGCGAAGATGTAATACGCAAAATCACTTTGACGGAAGAGAAATTATAATTAGATTAGGATTGCAACCAGCGGCGGCTTGTGAGGGAGGGCGCCCTCCTAGGCAAATGACGATGTACATTAATTATTATTGTTTCATATTCATACTTTTTTCTTCAAATTCAATTCAATTAAATAAAACATTTATTATATTGATATCTAATATACCTATATTTATTACCTTATTTTACAATATTTACATTTGTGTTCAGGGCCGGGTCGCACCGAATATAGAGTAAAATGTAAACCTGCAGGCCGGGTGCCGAGCCTGAACGATAAAGCCCAAGCTCCTCGTAGGAAATAATCGGTCGGTTGCCGTGGAAACGGCATGCTTCTTATCACGCGTTTTAAACGGGATTGCAGGCGAGCTCAACTCAGCCCGTAGACACGTATTAACAGACAATGTTGAAATACGAATTTAATATTTGAAGTAGAAGGCGAAAACAGCTAGGTAGGTACTCTACGGGCAATATGCCTCGACTGGCATTGCGTTACATCAACATCTCCATGAAAAAAAGAGGACACTACGGTGTGTATCTCACCAGTACTAAGAATGTAATAATCATGTTATAATTATTCGTGTGAAGCAATATTATTTTATTTACATTATGAAATAAAATACTCATCTCAGTTATTGCTCTTTATTGTGTAATGTACTTTTAAAGAGTATCTTTATCTCACAACCAGTTGATTTTTGAGTATTAATTTGTGTACATACTAGTTTTTCTTTTTGTGCCATTCACCTTTCCTGTAAGCAAAATATTATTATCGACTTCATGTTTCCAAACACCTAATCTACATCAAACTTTTAACGTGAAATCATTTATTTCTGGCATTATTTATTTTAATATGATATTTTTCAAATGAAAAAATGTAATATCTACGCCACTGGTGTCATTCTGAGATCATAACACATTCTGGGGATTTATTTAAAAAATGGTACCAACCGAAGTATTGCCAGTTGCTAATCACCACGTCACGTGTGTTTCGGGATTAAATGAAAGCCGTGTATTGGCTGTATTACCTACTCTACTATTAATAATTTCAAAAAACTATTCGGCAATCCAGCTAAGCAATACGCCACCTGATGAGAAATACAGTATGCATTCGATGCTACACAGTGTAAGGCTTACACTGTGTAGCATCGAATGGTGCTTACACTGTAAGCACCCCGATTAAATTAAGTTCACTGCATATTTTATGGTCTCAGGCTTGTAATTATTTGTGCTTACTTCCGTATATTGTTTCTTGAACAGAAACCAGGCACAAAAATTTAACAGAGGAATAAAATTTATGTCACATTCTTATCTGACCAAGTAATATTTGGTAGGTATTACAGATTAATAATCTGATAATCTCAATTCCATAGGAATGAGGTTAAACAAACTTTTCGTAAGACGGGGTGTTACGACGAGGATAATGACCAAATTCTATACAAGTATATTCATAAGATTGACATCGTATGTTTACGGGAGAGTTAACACAGCATACTATTGTTGTATTGTTTCATACATCATACTATTGTATGTATAATGTTTAATAAGATGGTTTTCATCTCTAAATGATAATATATCAAATAAATATAATAAAATGCTTGGTTTCGTATCGACTTCAAATCCAAAAAAATCGTTAAAATCAATTTAGTATGATAATTATATGCTTATTATATATATATATATATATATATATATATATATATATATATATATATATATATATATATATATATATTATATATTATATATATTATATATATATATATATATATATATATATATATATATATATATATATATATATATATATATATATATATATATATATATATATATATATATATATATATATATATATATATATATATATATATATATATATATACAGTGAGCTCGTAAAGTTTGGAATAAATTCAATTAGTCGTAATTGAAGGATTTTCACAGGAAATCCTCGGACACGTCAACCTTATTTTATAAAATGTCACTTTTTTCAGCCATCGATTTTTTTTTGTTTTGTTCGTTTTTGAGCTATGACGTCATCGACAATTTTTTTAAATGACAACCCATATTTTTTTTCACGGTTTTCGATAGAGCACATTTTTCTGAGTGCGAATATGTCAAAAATATAGTACCTTTAACATTAAAGATTTCGAGATATTCGGTTGCAAAGTTTATAAAATGTACCATGGCACCATGCATAAGCTATCGGGCGGGTCAAGATTTTTAATAGCTTATTGATTCTAATAGCTTATAGCTTATTACATTTTAAAAGATTAAGGAGTAATATTATTTATTTTGGTAGCTTATCGAACATTTTGAAAGATTTGGGAGTAATCTGTTTAATTTTTTAACAACAATTTAAACAAATAAAAAAATATTTTAACAAATAAATGATAAATAATTAAAGTAAAAAATAAAATCAGAGTAAATTTTCAAAGTGACCTCCATTCACTTCCTGGCAATATCCCATCCGCCACTGAAACTCCTGCAGAACCTTACCAACAGTATCGGGTTGAATGGTTCGAATTTCATTGCGAATTCTGTCTTTTAATTCTTCGATGGTATTTGGTCTATTGAAATAGACTTTGCTCTTTAAATAGCCCCATAAAAAGTAGTCTAGGGGAGTGAGATCTGGAGATCTAGGGGGTTAGGAAATACATGGTTTAAATAATCGCGAACGATCACTGCAAAATGGGGTGGTGCACCGTCTTGTTGGTACCATATCGTGTGATGGGGCAGATCTGGATCTACGTCATTTGGGTAAAGTACCGCAAGTGCAGGGACTAAGTCGTCTCTTAAAAATTCTAAATATATTTCACCTGTTAATACGCCTTCAAAGAAAAATGGGCCCAAAATACGATTACCTACAATACCAGCCCAAACGTTAACTTTTTGTGGAAACTGACTACGAGTTTCCATTTTCCAGTGTGGATTTTCAGGAGACCAATATCTACAGTTTTGCCGGTTAACTGTGCCGTCGAGATAAAAGGTAGCCTCATCAGAAAAAACAATATTGCGTAAAAATCCGTCGTCATCAATCAGGCGTTGCAACATGGTTTGGCAAAACTGTAACCTACGGTCAGGATCATCTTCGTTTAACTCAAAACCACTTTATACGGATGCCATTTGTTCAATTTCAAATATTTCAAGACGGAGCTTTGAACTATTCCGTTGTTTGCCGCCACTTGGCGGGTGGGTAAATGGGGATTTTCTTGAAGCTCTAGTAGAACATTCAATTTAACATCTTGTTGCACTGGTGGACGACCCGTTCTAGGGCGATCTCTCGTATGACCCACTTCTAAAAACTTTTGTTCTATTTTGCTAACGGTGGACTGTGTAATTGGTTCTCTGTTTGGATATTTGTTGTTAAATAAACGGCAAACTTCTACTTGTGTGCGAGCTCTGTCCCCGTAACCGATCATCATCAAAATTTCGATTCTTTCCCTTTCACTCAAACGACGGACCATTTTTAAATAAAATGAATTATGATGGATTAATGATTAATCAACTTACTTAATGATATTATTCAACTGATTAAAACACAAACTTGCGAGGAAAAACTTCAAAATTGTGACAACTGTCAAAACTGTTGTTTTTCCTGCGCTTTCTTGATAAATGATTAGCATTTGGTCATCGCTTGTATAATTCATTCTTAAAACTTTGCAACCGAATATCTCGAACACTTTAATGTTAAAGGTACTATGTTTTTGACATATTCGCACTCAGAAAAATGTTCTCTATCGAAATCCGTGAAAAAAAATATGGGTTGTCATTTAAAAAAATTGTCGATGACGTCATAGCTCAAAAACGAACAAAACAAAAAAAAAATCGATGGCTGAAAAAAGTGACATTTTATAAAATAAAGTTGACGTGTCCGAGGATTTCCTGTGAAAATCCTTCAATAACGATTAATTGAATTTATTCCAAACTTTATACAAATTTATACGAGCTCACTGTATATATATATATATATATATATATATATATATATATATATATATATATATATATATATATATATATATATATATATATATATATATATATATATATATATATATATATATATATATATATATATATATATATATATATATATATATATATATATATATATATATATATATATATATATATATTTATATACATACATATATATATATATATATATATATATATATATATATATATATATATATATATATATAACATTTTGTGAAAAGTAATCTTGGGTTTGTAGCATTTCATTACATAGAGAAATAAGCAAATAGAGGAATAATAAGGAAGATACACTTAGGTGCTATATTTGGACATACACACGGAAACGAACCACTTAGAAGTTGTACAAGTTCTTTCACCTCTATTGAGGATCTTTAAAGCAGTGTACGATCTGTTTCATTGATCATTTATACTTGAATTTAAAATATTAATACTCCAACACTTGCAGTGACGTTTTATGACATTAGTTTTTGACGGAACTCAAATTCTTAGAACACACAAACCTATTATAGTCTACTATTTATATTTGTTCTATTTGAACATATTATATATAAAAGCATTAGGCATACAGTTATCCAGAAGATGTTAAACTTCAAAATGCATAAAATCGTGTTGAATCCATTGAAAACAACTACTTCCTCCAGCTATGTGCTAGAGAATATTGAATTACGTATACAATAGAGTTCTGAAGCATTCAAAATTCCTCGAATTTTCGAAAAAACAATTAATACATAAGACCAACAAATGATTTTAGTTTTGACTAAGCAAGCAATTTCTGTATCACTCCCCCTTTGAATGCTGTATCATCATGCGCATGAAGTGGCGTATCATCATGCGCAACCAAGGTGAAGTGACTTCAAAAGATGTCTTATTATGTCATATTCATCTTATGTCATAGTGTGTCTTTTTAGTAGCACTTTTCACAAAAACTCACATCAGAAATTCTCATTAAATGTGGGTAAATGCTCTTCTCATTAAATGTGTGATTTTTTTGGGGCTTTGCATTTTTACTCCTTGATGTGCCTACTTCTTCCATTGCACTACTCCGTATAAAACCACGATAACCTATAAACACTATACACTATATTCTATAAATACTGTGACCAATGATTTTACAAAAACTAGATACAATTATTATAAAAACACTTAATACTAAAAAGCGTGCTCCTTTTACACTTACCGTACATGTTCGATGTGGTGTTGTAAACACCTATCTAATACGGTCAAGGACAGAATCATGACACAATAACTCATCGAACACCTACAACTGCCACTGAGACAATAACAAAAAATATCCGTTAATACAATGCACGAAAGTATACCTATACCTATGCGTGCGCCACCGCCCTATGTCTTTCAGGCGATACCAACAGATGAAACGTTCGCTCAGAAAAAATAAAAACAAATACACTTGCAGTTCACATTCATTTGCAATTTGTTTTTGATATATTATATATTAAATTGAGTTAGCATTATTGTTTTTTATTTTATTTCCTATATTAGGATAATTGCTCGCGCCACTGAGCACCGCATACCATTAGTTTGCATATCAAACGAAAGCACTATAGTCGACCTGGCAACCCAATGAACAATTTTCATCACTTCGAGTAACTGCTATTTTTATAAGGGTTTTATGAAGGTTGCGAGTTTATATTAAAGGCACAGCTTACTAAGGTGTGTTAGATTTTTGTAAGGTTACTAATTGGGTACGAAATTGTATAAAGGACATGTAAAATTACTAAAAGGTCCAATAGCTTTAAGTTTTATAAACAGAAACGTTTCCACCAACAACTTATATAACTTTAGTATCGGTTGTTATAAGTTTGGTATATAATGAGTTTTTATAATAGTTCCAGTAACCAATTTATACATAGTGTTCAGTTCCCATACTGTTGTTTGCTGCGATAAATATAAAACTTGCTGTTCCCTTTACAAAAATCTTGAAAATATTTGTGTTCAAGGACAACCGCAATAAAACATCAATATATCGTTGTTGTACATTTTGTAACCACAGTTTTCACAAAATTTATTCAGTCGCATCTAGCATTTATCTAGCATATAGGCATCGCCGACTGGCGGGAACTTACCAGATATATAAAGAGCCATATAAAGAGCCTAAGAGCCTTGCAGTGGCGGTGCTCGCTTTAGGCGATTATCATCATTCATAGTGATGAGCCATAAGTTATATAACATATTTACCGCAGTCATGTTAGCAACCGACCAGCAACAAAATCGGGCACACGGCAATAGCTCCACGGTCGCTCGTATAAGCCTTACCGCGCGCTCTGGACTGTATCCCGCCCAAACGGGGACATGGTTCGTTGTCTAGAAAATTGCAGAAATTTTTCACAATGCCACATATACTGCTCTTTTTCGAAGAGAATCTCAGAATATTTCGTGAATAAATAAATAATCCGATTATGTGTCAAATATAGCGAATAATAGGAGTTATATGCGGAATGTTATTCGAACAAACGCGAACAAGATCTGTTGCTGGTTTCTCCTGAAAATACCATTTTTTTTTAAATATACATACGGCCTTCTTTGGAAGGCACAAGGCTACATCCTCATCATCATCAAAAAATATTCAATGCCGTATCAGATGTCGCGTAAAATAGCATATAAATAAGGGTCGTTGCCCGAAAAGTGCGCATTTTTCATATTCAAAGTTCTATAAAAAATCAGAAATACATAATTACTGCGAAATATGCACGGGATATGTAAAACACACTGTACTCTTCCGTCTCACAAAATATTAGCGTCATAACTTCAAGAAAAACCCTTGGCCGAGTAGGTTAGACGCAATCGGAAAAACCCTGCCAAACGCGAACAAGATCTGTTGCTGGCTTCTCCTGAAAAAATACAATTTTTTTCTTTAAAATATATATGCAGCCCTCTTCGGATGGCACATAACTACTTTCTGATCAAAGAAATGTCATTGCTGTATCAGGTATAGGAAAAAATTTAAAGTGCGCATTTTTCACATTTAAAGTTCTATAAAAAATCAGAAAAACATAATTACGGCGAAATATGCAAGGGATATATAAAACACACTGTATTCCCGTGTGTATTTCGCCTTAATTATATTTTTTAATTTTTATAGTACTTTAAATGTGAAAAATGCGCACTTTTCGAGCAACCCTTATTTACATGCTATTTTTGCCTATACTTGATTAACTTTTTTTTATCAGGAAGTAGCCCTGTGCCTTCCGAAGAGGACCGTATGTATATTTTAAAGAAAAAAATTGTAATTTTCCAGGAGAAGCCAGATTGCAGGGGTCGGATTCGACATTCGCGCCCTGTTATTTTTTCGGATAACAAAATTTTTCTTTGATTTGACACATAAGCTTTCGATTAAAATGAAATAATTTGAGTTTTGTAATAAAAAATGGTAACCGCGCAAGAACGACAGCTTGAGGTGCTGCGCGTGCGATAACGCGCCCATCTCGTACTTTTTTAAATTTTATAGTGTAGCAAATTTTACTATGTAGTAGACTCGTTAAAAAAAATCACCGCCGACACTATTTTTAACAACATTTTAACTAACACCATTTTTTCCACTGTTGTAATAACTTTCAAAAAAGGACGGTGTACTGGGGACTATTATCACTGGCGATAAAGCCATCAATGGTACTGACACATCAATGTCCTCTGCTACAACAGCTATATAAGAAAATAACAGGGGCGCGCGATGAATTTTTAAGTAAGGGAAGCAATTTTTAAAACTTGCTAAAAACCTATTTTGCTTACCTATTACTTCAATATGTCTTTTTAGTTTTATGCAAATTGTTTAAATCCTAAAAACCAGTTTTATTCCAGAGATCTATTTCATTTTCAAAAAGTAAACATGCCCAACAAAATAACTTACTAATATTTTCATACCCTGTTAACCATTTAAATTGTTCGTAATGTTTTTCATACAAAAATACAGATTTTTATTTTTGTGGTGCAATTTTTCATAGGCGGTTTTGCCCCTCCTTCAGTAATTAATTGAAGCTTCTCTGCGAAGTTTAATGATGAAAATCCTTTTATTATTAAGACACACACCACACATTAGGTTGATGGATTTGAGTTGATGGTATTTGCATGTCCATATCAGTATTATTATCTTCCATTTCACTGCTTAGCATGATACACGACGCAATCCGACGCACGTATCACACACGGACAGCCGCTAAAACTTAAACATATAATAGAAGAACCTACTCCAACGATAGCTTCCGCGCCTACATAAAGCACGCGACTGGCCAGCCAGCGCGCGCCGATGTATTCAGCATGTGGAAAGGAATGTTCAATATCCTCTCGACGCAAACAAAGAACATATTCCAAAGATAGCTTCTGCGCCCGCACAAAGCAGGCGACTGGCTCAGCCATCGCTCGCCGATACATTCAGCAGCCTATGCATCTCAGAAGCTAACAGCCGGCATTGGTTCTATTGGATTTTCTACTATTGGGACTCAAGGTAAAACCGCATTTTTTATGGTTTGGGATTAGGGGAGCTCTGCTTCCCTTGCTTCCATATACTGGACGCCCCTAGAAAACAGGCAATCTAGAGCGGATTGTACAGTTAAACGACCAGCCTCACTTTCTGCTTGAAAACACTCAAATTTATTTTCAATAATTTTTTTGCAAAGAATATTAATAAATCTATTTTTACTACAGCTGTTCGCTAAGAACGTTTCCTTAGTGGTTAAACTTTACATGTATCACGTGGAATCCTCAGTATAGTATATACAAGTTTAGACACTAGAGGATACAGAACAGGTTTTTGCGAATTTTTAATTTGTAAAATATATGGCATAACGTAATATGTACGATGTACGAGTATTATATAATAATGTATAATGTAAATAACTTACCTGCGTCAAACATTTGAGGTATTGAAATCTCGCAGAATTCATTCGGATCTAGTATTTTTGTATAGACTCCTAAAGACTCAAATTAACTCTCCCGATTTGTTGTCCTTGTTACCTTTTTACGTGCCTACAAGATAAATGAGACCAATGTTTGATACTGGTTAATAGGTCCATGCAGAATACGTATTGTAATATAAATATTGTAATATAATATAGAATACCTATAACCATAACTCTACACTCTACTGTTCTAATATAGATATATTATTTACGTCTTTACCACGCTGTAAAAATAATATAAAGCTCTATGTAACAAGAACATAACGACGTGCTAATATTTTACTATTAAACAATTTTTAATGACATGCTATGATTCCTTAGGTAATGAGGAAAAATTTATATGAACATTTGTCTGCAATGGATTAATGTTTTTACTACAGGGTGTTAAATTCTCATTTTTTAAATCGTTATTTTTTAATATCTCGGAAAGTATTGCAGATATTATTTTTAATCTTCACATATTTTAGCTAGACAAGTTATTTTATCCCCCATCAGTGGCGCCCTACAAATATCTCCTCTGATATTTTTACCAGAAATGTGGTACGCCACTAACATTTTTCCATGTGGCTATTTTCTGATTAGCCTAGTCAATTCTACACGAAAACGGTATCTTGAGCTTTTCTTGTCAGGCGCACAATTATTGATTGAAACAATCAAATAACAAAAATTGTTTCCAACTAAGTATTATTAACATTTATAGTACAATTTTGTTTTATAAAAATTGTTGTAAATGGGAATAATACTTACTGTTGAGTGCCGTCATTTTTTTCCCGGCATTTTGAGGGCTGATTGTGGATAGTTATCTGATGAAAATAAGGGTGGTTTAAATGCCTGTCCCTAATTGGAAAATCCATTTTCATTTCATGAACTTTTTATTTCTTATATGATCTACCATAAAAATAAAGATATCTACATTGGAATCACACCTGCATATATAATACAATCTAAAAATGATGGAAGATGGTGATACTCATCTTGATTGATGATGACGATAATGACGACGTCGACGATGAGGACACTCCCACTGACGTAGACGACGCGGCGAAAGTGAAGGCGAGAGCTCCGAAGATTCGGAATGTATATTTTTCTTTAATATTTTTTCTCATTTTATACTGGGAACAGAATTAATCGTGATATATTAATTCTGCTATAATATGTGTGGGAATGTATATTTTTCTTTAATATTTTTTCTCATTTTATACTGGGAACAGAATTAATCGTGATATATTAATTCTGCTATAATATGTGTGAATTTTTATTTAAGGTAGGTTCGGGAAGGAAACACCGAGTGCTTTATTGAGTGCCTACATACCTGTAGAAATCGAAGACATGCAACCTTAATTTAAAAACATTTTGAAATTTAATGTATGTATAATTAAGTTATGGTTAAAGTGTTTACTTGTTGTTTACTAAGTGTAAACTAATAAATAATTTTGCATAAATATAATAATAAACCAGCTATTGAGCGTCGATGAGTTTTTTAAGGTTATTCCGAAAAAAGGGCGGATTGAGGTTTGGCTAACGGGTTGGGTAGCAATTTTTATTATTTTAATACTTTAGTTTGCAAATTAGCTGATTACTTTATCTTTGACCGTAACACAAGTATAGGTACACTTGTTTTTCGACAATTTTAGATTTTTCGAAATTTCGACTTTTCTAACTGGGATCAGGCATTAAAACCACCCTTATTTTCATCAGCTACTGCACTCAACAGTGGTACCCTGCCTCACGGTCTAATTAAGCCGTTGCGAGCTTATCTTCGTTCATATGAACTTTTCTTCATAAAATTATATAAGGAATTACACTCTAAAATGTTACCACGTCATAAGGAATATTATGTATAATAGATATTTTATCTTTTTTCTAAATTCTTTCTAGTTGCGTAATTTTTCTGTGACCTTTATTATTTATTGATCGCTTTTTACAAAATTATGCTGCATTTTGCAAATTATTTCAAAGTTAAAATGGAAATAACAAAATATACCAGTTAATAGCAGTTTTGGACTATTATTAAACATTTTCTGACATGTGCATATATGATTTTTATATAATTTACTATCACAAAATAAAATATTTTTCCTTTTAGGCTTGTTAATTGGTATTGAACACACATCACTATAGTTCCACCATACATGCATATACGTGAAGTGCCCCATGTACCTATAACGCCCGGGGACAAAAACTGCCTAAATCGCCACTGAATATAATGAGTGACGCCATTTTGGTAATGACAATAAAGCATATCTCACAAATATTTAGGAATGTGCATTTTATATAATATAAGTAGTAACTATACCACAAGGTTAGAACGGCTAGAACATCATAAATCTCCCTCAAATAAATATAAATTCCAGGAAGGTCTACCCTTATCCCTAGCTACAGTTAACTACACGGTCAACTATCTCTTTTAAATTGTTAAAATATAAAGTTTACAAATATTCTTAAAAACCGTTAACTTGTTTTAGCTTGCAAATACATTGGCTGTAGAAAATTTGAACTAATGTTGGCTTTTTCCTTTCATACATTTAATACTGTTTTTCAATATTTTACTAACTCTTCTACTTTTATATAATAAAGGGATGTTATTATAGTTTCGGAGCTAAGATCTGGTGGGCTCGACAACATATGCATTTTAATGCAGCTAGAAATATATAAAATTTTAGTTTAGGTTGTCCTAAGGAACAAGGAAGGAATGACCGCTAGGCTAATAGATAGTGATATATTATAGTACCCTTGATTTTTTTAAAATGGGGTAAAAATTAAAATTTGTACTCATTTTAATGCAGCTTAAATTTGCAGTAGTGATAGCTCGTACCTACTATTAGCACACCGTTTAGGTCTGGTATGCGCAACTTTTGCATAGCTGAGAGCGTAATTTCGAGACTTAACCAGGCCGCGGTTCATCAAAACGCGGTTCAAACCCATCAAAATAATACACTAAATTAAAGAATAACTGTATTACTTCTATTTCAAGTCTTCTAGTTCTTCAATTATTGTTGACCCCACTTTACCACAAAACGTTCGATGGTATTAGGCAATTTAGGCATCCAATGAATGCCAATGATGCCGATGTGACACGGCGGATGTACGTGTAAAATGGATGGAAATCCGTAATATTTGAATGGAAAACATTCTTATTCTGCATCATATTCACCATCCACATTGTTTTATGATATGATGAAAGGTATATAGTGTTATCAATATTTTATTATACTACATGATAATGTCATAATATGATGGGTGATGTATATAAAATCATTTGTTTTTCCTTAAATTACTGGAAATCGGTTATACTTGACAACGCTGTTAAAAATGCGGTAGCAGATGTGAAGGGATCGATATAATGAGGGTTTTTTGCTCGGGTTTTTATGTCTCATATTTCGATGTTACAAACTATAGGTAGTAGTGAATAAAAAAGCCACAGAAATTCACAGATTTTTTATTTATTAATTATAATAGCATAATCAAACATATAAAAAGCACATTAATAAGAAAAGATAGAAAAATCAAATGAAAATTAATGAGATACTTGAGTTTGAAGCTGAGAAACAAGATAATAAATATTGGAGTCAATACCAGTAATACATAGGCGCAAAGTGTTTTCTAAATCTGTAAGCCGAGTGCGATGCTTATTTTTATTAATTTTCTTGATTGAAAAAAGATGCTCACAATTATACGTGCTTCCGATTGTGCAAATGATTTTTCTTGCGAAAAATCTCAGGTGCAGATACTTTTCCTCGGAATGGTATGTTCTGTAAAATTCGCTTAGTTCCACATCATCAAATTTAGACTTCAAATATGAGTCTTCTTGAAGCTCGAACAACCCCACTTGTAGGTGAAGCGGAGCTTCTTTCGCATTACACTTACAAGGATTTGCAAAGATATTGAAAGTGCTAACCATATTCTTAAAATCGGAAAATCGATCAGCGAATTGCTCTGACAGTAGTTCCAGTTCATCAGCATGGCGACCGTATTCAAAGTTTTCGTGACTGGATAATGTTAAAAAATGAAAACAGTTTTTACTTCTCATTTGTGTCTCTTACAAGTAAATAAGGTTTTGAAAAGCCTTAAGATGATTGAACAACTAATTTACCAATTGCCCTTGTTTTTGAAGCTTCAAGTTCAGGTCATTTAAGTGTCCTGTGATTTGTCTACCTGTGTCTGTTTAAGTGTCTACCAGGAAATCCAAGTCACAAAGCCAAGTTGGATCACAAATTTGCGGCAATGTTTTTTCATTTCCATAAAATCAGCTATTTCTTTTTTAAGGTCATAAAATTCTTTTAGCATTTTACCTTTGCTTAGCCACCTTACTTCGCAATAAAATGTCACATCATCGTGTTCTGTAGAGAGTTCATTCAAAAATGCTTTAAACTGGCAATGGTTAAGACCGCGGGATCTAGTGAAATTAATGGTACTATGGTATTTACTACCACATCCATAATATTCTTCAGTCCAATAGACTTAGAGCACGAGTTTTGTTGGTGAATAATGCAATGCAGAATTATTAAATCACATTCTTACACATTCATAGCGGTTGCCCTTTCCTTCAGAATTCCGATTAAACCTTAGGCGCACCATATGTGCATACTGCAACTAATTTACACAATTGCAAACTATATTGTTCAAAAGTACATCTGTAAAGATATCCTTTCCAGTAGTGGTCCCTTGTAGCGGCCGTAAAGCCAGTAATTCCTCTCACTGCAAATTCTTCATCAACACCTCGTATAAAAATGCTAACTGGGCTGTGTCAGATAAATCTGTACTCTCATCCAAATCAATCGAAAATGCTTGAAAAATCAGCCAATATATCGGGCATATGTTTTTTTGATATCACATCATATCTATACATCGTACAACAGTACGTCGCGATAAGATCACTTTCTCAAACTCTTTCTTCTTTTCCCGGCACAAAAATTCTGCAACATCTACTAGGCACTATTTAACACACTCTCCTTCAGAAAATGACTTCGATATTTTCGCTATTTTGGAATTAATTAGAAAACCAGCTTTAACAAGACTGTCTAGATTTTATTTTTGTGAACGGAACATTTGTTTCTGTTTCCCTAAATCGATAATGAGTTTTTTAATTTTATCTTTTCTTCACTGGCCCGTGAGTAAATGATATTGAGCGAAATGCTTGCTGGAGTAATGCCACTTCATATTGTATTCTCACATAAATTGTTTCAATGCACAACAAAAACATAGGTTTACCACTGTGTAAAATAAAAAAGTATTCATTAGTTCATTTGTCTTGGAATTGACGACATTCTGTGTCCACTTTCCGCTTTCTTAAACCAGACATGTTGATAGAATTTGCTTGAATATTTCCCGCGTCGTACTCTTATATGCGATGCGAACTTTATCAGTTGTTAAGAAGTAATGACATGACGCGCGCGCTGAGCGGTTTACATATTCCACCAATAAGCAACTAGAATACTCTCGATATCGTACGACAGTGATTCAAGTGCACGAGCGGCTTCCCGCTCTGTTTATCTGTTTGTCTCTTTCTAACGACTATTTCTAACTCGATTTGTTGCGTTCCACTGCGTACGCATAATAATATTATTTATCGATTTGAATTGATATTGATACTTGGATTTTGTGATCCCTCGCGGGTCAGATTGAAGCTGGTGGAGGGCTGGATCCGGCCCGGAGGTCGGGAGTTGTCCATATATGGTGTAGCTGGTGGAAAAAATACTTTGACCCATTACCGGGTCAAATATTACCGTTTCGGGGAAAATTTACTCGGTTTAATGAGGCTCAAATTTGAACAGTATCTTCGAAACACATTTAAAAAACGATATGCAAGGAGTCATACTGGTAAGGTGGTGGAAATGGGTACAACGTAGAACAGCGTCATGAACAATGCTTCAACCATTGATTGAGAAGTTACACCTTCAATCAATGCTTCAACTTATCGAACTTATAATATAACCTACAAATATACACTCTCGACGATAACGAATTATAAAAACTATAGTAACACGACGATAATAACACGAATGACCAATACAAAGAAAATGTGAAATAACGTTAAATAATAATATAATATAAAAACACCAAAGACAACAATGTGTACGAAACATATAACGAACTCAAATACACTAAATGGCAACGATGACATAGTAATTAGTTGCGGTTTTAACGCTGTAGCGCTGGCATCTTAATTTCAGATGCGTATAGGGATGCTAATTATTCCCCATATAGAAGGTAATCATATTGGATATGGATAGTGATATAGGATATAAGTTACCTATATGGAGTCTTTTTAAATTAGAAACTAAAAATACACACATATTTGGTTTATTTGGGGAATTACTATGAAATAGTTGTTCTTATATTTTGATGAACCAAAATACTACTGATGACTGTACGTACATCCTTTATAACATAACGATAATGATATGGTAAATGCTGTTGACAACTTTATTGGCAAATATATGAGAACATATAACAATATGATATATGTAAATAACATAATCTTCGTCACTATGCAGATTATATATTTAGTATCTTTAAAAATGTACTAAATTTTCCATTCATTAAAAATATTATATTTATTGGTTTCCATAAATAACCTATCTCATAATTTTTAAAAACAAATAATAAAATTTCCATCCGCTTCAATAAAACTGCATATATAGACGTTTCATGGCCTACTGTCGAAATAAAATGATTATTAAGATATTAAGTAAGATAATTTTCGAATGATTTTGTGTAATAAAAAATAGGAATCATAATAATGAAGGTTGACGAATCCTTCAATATGTTTTTAAATAGTCAGTGTACAGGGTTCTTGCACTTAGTAGATGACATCCATAAAAGGTGATTTTTGCTCAAATGCAAAAAGCTTTACTAATTAATGTAATTGCATTTCAAATAATATCTATCTTAGTAATTAATTAATCACGTTTTTCAAGTATTATTATTACCTATATAATTCCACAGAAATTCTCAATCAGAATTTTGTGTTTTCTTCTTTGGTATTATTATCCATTTAATTCTTCTAATGAAAAATTATTCCGCAGGTGGGATTCGAACCCACTCTACTAAGGAGTATTCAGTTGCAAGCTAGATAAACAAGCTTTTTAAGGCAATTCATTATGTGCTCCTTGCTTCTACTATAGCGTTTTCGTTTGATATACAAACTAGAGCAAACAATTGTACACCATTTTACAAAGAAAACCCGTACCAATTACTACAGAAGCGATAAATTACATCACTGTGCAATACGAAAGGATATTTAGTGTATAATATTGCCACAATTTCTTGTGAATAGAACTAGGATATCCGCACTCGCTCACTTAGAAGACACCTGCATGAACAAGCCGGCGATTTACTGGCTTTACTGCTCAGTGGCGTATCATCATGTGCAACCAAGGTGAAGTGACTTCAAAAGATGTCTTATTATGTCATATTCATATATGTGCAAAACTTTTTTAGACAAAAAGATATTTAGTTATGGATGTATTTAAAATATATTGAAAAAATTTTACATGCTGCGTGTACAACTTAGTGCTCAATTTAGCCAATAATAATTTAAAATAAAAGAAAGAAATTAAATTGCTATTGTCCAGCAAGGACCACGGACAGTGCATGAGCACCCCATGCCAGGATAGAACGTGGTTAGGTTACTTATTATTAGTATAGGTAAGACTGTTAGTAAAATTTATAACAAATTAAGTCACCAATTTGCGGGATATGTTATTATTTGCACATGTAGTTACATTTACATTGGTATTTTTCACTGTCACTTATTAGTAGCACTCTTACACTACAGTTAGCACTACATACTTCTTGAAAGCTGGAATATGTTGCCTTGCCAGTGCCAACAATTCAGTTTAAAGTAGGGAATCATCGTGTTCAATGGCTTTTCTGCCAGCCAGTCTTTAATTTGCCCTTTCCGCCATGAAGTTGGGAGCAGCTGTTCTGGTCTACGAGAATGTAAGATTATTGTTATTTATTTTATTTCCTATATTATGATACTTGCGCGCGCCACTGAGCACCGTATTCCATTAGTTTGCATATCAAATGAAAGCACTATGATAACATTTCACATTAGTACCTGGTATTTGTTCCGTTTGCTTTTGGCCAATATGCCTTTTTTATAAGCTGTAACAATACAACCTATACTAGAATTCCTATAAGCGTTATAGTGACTCATACCCGCTTCATACCCGTCTTCATCTTCCGCAGTTAAAACCAAGCCGCAGTATTGGTCATGAAATGCTGTAGCAGGAGGCACTATCACGTTTAAACGAATTCTAATAAGTACACTTCAAAAGTGTAACAGAAATGTGTTTGCACTTCTCAGATAATCTAACTGTACAATATTTAAATGTCCCTATTTCTATTGCCCTATTGCCAGTAATTTCATGTGAGCTATTTTGCAATGTACTGGTTTGCTAAAAAAAATGGTTTGCAAATAAATCTAAATCTGTTTGTTCAACAGTTGCGGTGTTACAACTGTATAAAATTAAACGCTTCGCGTTTAACATCTCTTTAGCTTCACTCACACATGTTTGTAACATCGAAATATGAGACAAAAAAAATTTCAAAGGATACCCACAATTGCCGCAATAGGAGATCGGGGATATTTGGCAGTATAACTTTTCTTACAGCAAGCTAAAATCGTCACTATAAAGGCGCTTTCATTCAACAAGTTGTTATGTTTTGATAGAATATTAATAACTAATCAATTTTAACACAAAACCCATCAAAATAATACACTAAATTAAAGAATACGGTATTACTTCTATTTCAAGAATTATTATTTACCTCACTTTACCATAAAATGTTTGATGGTATTAGGCAATCTAGGCATCCAAATAAATGCCACCGATGCCAATGTGACACGGCCGAGGACCGTGTAGAATGGATCCGTAATATTTAAATGGGAAACATTCTTATTCTGCATCACATTAACCATCCAATTGTTTTATGATATGACGAAAGGTATATAGTATGATCAATATTTTGTTATACTACATGATAACGTCATAATGTGATAGGCGATGTATATAAAATCATTTGTTTTTCCTTAAATTCCTGTAAATCGGTTATACTTGACAACGCTGTTAAAAATGCGGTAGCACCTGTGAAGAGATCGATATAATGAGGGTTTGTTGCTTGGTTTTTTTGTCTCATATTTCGATGTTACAAACTATACTCACATCTACTATTTGGAGTAGCATCTAAGTAAGAAAATTAAGTAACTGCTTAAACCTAAAAATCATTATTTATATTCACTATCACCATTTTGAAATATTCACTATCATATATATTTACTATCATATATTGAAATGAATGCCAATGTCTCCGAGGGAGGCTGCCCTTGAACCACTAGGACATCCTCGGAATTCTTCGCAGAGAACTTCACTTAAGGCGAGTATTTTGTGAAAAAGTGAAATAAAGAACAAACGGGGAATCGGTGCGCCCCGGCAGATGCGCTCTGTGAGTCAGCCCTTGAACATGTTGGGTTTTTGTTCGACCATTTTTTAGCCAAAATGGAGTAATATACATGTTGAAATTTGAGAATACACATTATAAATTTCTTTATAAATGTTCATCTAAAAGTAGATGTCCGGGCAGTGAGTGTAAATAGTTTTACTTATTATTTCTGACCTAATTTCGTCGAAAGTGCGACATATTGACACATTAAAAGTATGGTAAAAAAACCTAAGACATTTTAGAATTTGTTTCAATTAATATTCTGTTCTCATCAGCATTGGAAATTACCTCACTCACTAGCGGGAACCATTGCGAATGCGCTGATATATAATAATGTCCAATTATGTTGATCTTTCCTAGTGATTTGTGTCCTCGCCTGAATCTCTGTTAAAAATATACATATGAAATTCCCGCTTTAAGGTAAATTCATTTGATCTTGAAAATATTGTAAATAACCTATAATTTGGTACCTCCATTTTCAGTGTACCTCAGTTGCTGATCTGATCTGATTTCATTAGATAAAGACAGAAGACAGGTAATAAAACGTTCAATTTTCATGATTATTATTATTGGTAAACAACTAAAATCTAGAAAATAATAAATAAATAAACTCTGTCTCTAAATAAATAAAGTCTTACAGATGATATTGTATGTACATATTCATATTACATACGAAAAATGAGGAATCTAATACTTACTTTACATACAATGTGTATCTACACTAATTGCGCATATAATTACATTGTTTTATTATAACAATATAACATCTATAACGTATGCATCTATCATTATAACAACTTTATATCTCCTACCAATTATTATAATACAATGATAGAAGTAAAATAATTTCCTGCCAAGTAATTAGTTATTTAAAAGTAATTTAGAATAGTATAATTTAATAAAAAGTACCAATCCCTGCGGTTTAAAAGACATTGATATTGGGCTGATGTAACTAATTCAACTATTACAATAGGCGGTAAATTCTTAACTATCAATGCATACAGCTGTCCAATTACGATAATTGATCTCAATTTTTATATGAGGTCATACGGTAAATTACTATCCGTGTTTCCTAAAAGTACGTTCATTATCCAATACGCCTCATAAATAGGAAATACCGGTTGTTCATCTAAATGTATCTGTTCTGCAACTATCCGGAATAAGAAACATTCCCATTTTCTTTGTTGCATTAAAATATTCTACCATACTGAAAAATAAGATATGCAAAATATGACGCCTTAATTCCCAATAATAAACTTGTTATAAATTATTAAAGTCTCGCTCGCCAGCGAACCGTTTCCAAGGTTCAAAGTCGTGATGCCACAGCCTACAATTTACAAACGGCGAGGAAACCATCGCGTCGGCTACGGGAGATTCCAGCACTCGACATACCTCATTCGGCCGCTTTCCGGCGCAACGCTTACCGAATATTGTAGGTTGTGACATCACACCTAGTTTCAGGCCGCTTGATTTTTATCGCTGTTTAGATCCTTCATACCGATTTTACTGGTCGCGCGGAATTAGAAATCTTGTTCTTTTGAGAAGTACACGTTTCATTACAACGTTACGCAATTTTTCTTAGTATTAACTTTATATTTAAAATCTTAGCCATGTTCTCTATTACAATATAATCACATTCTACCATAAAGCACTCACCATTCCACTAATTATTTGTGACCGCCTCGTAAGACTTGCACCTCATCATAATCAGCATCGACTAGGTTATGATCATAGAACCAGAGTTAATGTGTATTATAACAGAAGTTGTGTTTCACTTCTTCTGTGCCAGTATAATAATGGATTGTTTTTTAATTGTTTGTGTACACGGCCATTTAATAATAATCCAATATTAAATTCATAACTGAACATATACAGGGTGTTTGGTAAGGTGATATTGACCTGGAATGGGGTGGGTGGTAGAGGGGGGTTTTCATGCCTGTATGGAAAATGATAGGCATATTGCCACTTTTGTGCTTTTTTAAAAACTCATTTTTTCTTCATTTATGTAAGTAGGTATTACGCATTTTAATTTAACTTTGGTCGTCTATAAAAAAAATAAAATGACATTTATTAAGAAATAATAATTGTAATAGTAATTAAAAGTGTCGATTTCAGTCTAAAAAAATGGGTTAGAAACGCGTTCAAATTATTACAATTGTTTTTAAATTTCTATATTTCATCCTCTTTAAGTGGCATTATCATACATACCATGAAGTTTTGCCAGCCACTAAGAAAAGTCGAAAGACTATCAATCGGCAGTAAATAGTCAAAACAAGTTAAATGCCTATCTAAATGTTTAACAGATACAAAGATTCTGGATCCGCGTGTATTCACCGAACTTATCACACTTATCGCCGAATGATCGAAACACGTAATTTAGATCACCAAGATCATTCTGCAAAACCAGCACACTATTACCCCGAAGTTGTCGAATATCCTATCAGTATTTTCTGCAGATCCCACGTGTTAGAGAAGTTGGACTTTCAATTTAGAAGACTTGGTCAATGATGAATATAGAAAATAAACATCTCACCATCATAATTCGGTACAGGGCCCTCCAAGAGGACGACCCTGTATAAGAGGAAATATAACTATATAATTTTACATATACTTGTTTCGTATATATGGATGACAAATGACCGAGGGATCATTTGGCATCCACTTCGTTCCCACTTTGGCATTGGCTTACCAAATTACCAGCCAAAACTCGAATAATTTGCTCAGTTATAGGGGGAATTTAATCAAAAATTTAACAGTTTGAGCTCAGAATCTGTGAACTTGTTTTTAGTCATTTACAGAGTAGAAAAGTGTGGCCAGAAAGAAAAAAATAATAATGAAACACTTGAAGTCTATGAGGAAGGATCTACATCAACTATTATTTGGGTGTGAATGCCGTAGATGGGGCCGTAGATTATGCTGTAGAAAAGAGGGGGCTTGTAAAGCAATGTGAGTGCAATCGGTTGCTCCAACAATTCCTGGGAAACCACCTTTCTGCATAAATCCTTCTTTGACCCTTGTCGATTATTCTTCTGTTGTGGGAAATTTAAATATGCGATGTTCTAAATGATTGACTATAACTGATGTGACACATCGTTCACACATTTCACTATCGTTAACTGTCGTTCACACATTTGGATAGAGTTTGTTGAGCCATAGGTATGAACAAATCTTAGCTCACGCGCTGTTGATAACTGCCATGTAACAGCACATGTAACGTAGCTAAAATTCTGTGAAATTTTGAAATGGCTATTTCTTCTCCCGTCATGTTCATAAAAGCGGAAATTTCTTCGGCAAGTTAAACAACACATTCTCTAGACAATCTGTAAATTCCGGAAATACATACGGAATACATTTTCTGGTGTATCTAAAGATCATTCAGGACGAAGAGAAGACAATTAGTCTTCTCTTCGTCCTCAATTGGTATCTATCACAAGTCTGGTTTTAAATCATAGTTATTTATTTATGCTTAATTTACTTACGCTTACCATTCTTCTTCATCATAAATTTTATCTAAAACCACTAACAAATAAGTCGAAATTTTTTTTTCTACAAGAATTCCTTTAAAAACAGGAAAAAGATCATAAAAGTAAAAGCAAATACAAGGTTATTCTTATTTTACAAACAAAATAATATTATTAAGGTGATATCACTTGTTAGCTGACAAGTGCAATGTTAACAATATTTTAACTTTTAATTAGTTAATTTTAACAACCTTGGTGGCTACATTAGTAGCACTTTTTGTTCTTATCATTATTAAAAGACAATATTGTTGAGTTACCAATATTGGAAATGGTCACAATAGCTGGGCCCTTAGTAGGTCTAACGTATCAATATTAGCTGTAAAAATAATACAGAAAATGTTCGTGCAATATTGGTCGTAAGCGGAACATGTGTCATCGTTTTCATTCTAAAGGTCTCGTGAATTTTAATAACTAATAGCTAGAGAGCCAGTGAAAGGCAGATAGTACATATTTTACCAAACCTCAAATTTCGTCCATTTCCTCTGTCATACCTACCATACATGATATGGGGCCTAACTAAGCCCGATCGTGGTAGTTTCAGAGTTACTCAGGTGTAACAGGTACAAGAATCAGATAAACTTCAACAGTATTTTGCAAGAGCTGCCCTTTAGATATTTTAAAATATACTATTATTGTTATTGAAAAATAACAATGGCAGACCATTGTGGCGGTTGTGACGTCAGCAGATGCTTTTGAAATTTAAATTTTTTTAGAATTTCAAAAATATTTTACCAAATCTGAAATTGTCTGTCTGCCGGGCTGTTACAACCGAAGGAAACGTCTGCCGTGATAAATATAAGCTTCTCATACTGTATTACAACATATTAAAAATTTTACATTTGATAAAATTATTTTGAAATTTCAAAAAAATATAAATTTCAAAAGCGTCTGTCGTGACGTCACAACCGCCACAATCGTCTGCCATTGATATTTTTTAATAACAATAATAATATCCAATAATATTCAAATGGCAGCTTTGATAAAATACTGTTGTAGTTCATCTGATTCTTGTACCTGTTACACCTCTGTAACTCTGAACCTACCGCGACCGGGCTTAGTTAGTTCCCATATCATGTACAGTGGGTATGAGAGAGTAAATGGACAAAATTTGAGGTTTGGTAAAATATGTACTATCTGCCTTTCACTGACTCTCTAGCTATAAGTTAAAGTCACGATAAAGTGAATATAATTAGGGTTTAAATGACCCTAGTTATATCCACTTTATCCTTTTTTCATCCTTTTTGATTTAGTCAGAATGTTAATATAGAAGATAAACCACACTGTAGGTATCCATTAATCAAGAATAGTCAGAAGGAAACAACAATAAATCCACGAAATAAAGAAAAAATAAATTGGTAAATGGCAAATATGTATTTGTACCTAGGTATTATATTATATCAATCTATATAAATGACTTTTACATCCGTGCCGTGGACAGGATATGGTTCGGGATGCAATATTTAAAAACCTTTACCAAGAATTTTGTTATTAAATTTTACCTGCAACTGATTATCAGCTTATTAAACGTTAAATATTATTGCATAAGCGTGTTTCCCCAAGTTAGGAGTGCGTTATAATGTTATACCACTGAACATATACTACCAAAACCAACAATATTATTTTTGGAAGCATTTCAACACATAAGAGATTACTAGATGTGGACTTTCCTTAGTACATGGAAGTGCTGCTTCAAATAACTGAAGGTTACTCAAATTATCTTAGTATGTAATCTAAGAAATTTCTGGAGTTTAATGTATAAGCTAGCAACCCAGAAAGACCGAAAGGAACCAAGTATATCAATGAATGAAGATACTTCGAAAGCTAAAATTTGAAAATCTATCACTTCAGTACAGTTTATTATATATATATATATATATATATATATATATATATATATATATATATATATATATATATATATATATATATATATATATATATATATATATATATATATATATATATATATATATATATATATAGTTGCTATATCGCTGAGGTTGGTGTTGGACGTTATCAATAACTTAGAAAATAACTGTTGTATTCCAGACTATATTGATTTTAGTACCTAATTCTTCATTACGGCGTTGATTAAGGACTAATCAACGATTATGAGTACGTATATATCCCGTTAATTCATAGATTCGTCGATAATTCATAATTCAACGATAATGCATTTGGGTTTAGAGGTACATAAACTGAAAGATAATAGTTGTTTATAAGCTAATACTGTATTTGGATTGTGATAACACTAATATTATAACACCAAAAAAGTGAAATTTTCATATTAAGTACCTACCTGTATTTTCAAAAACTGCACTTCAATTATATACATAGATTTAGACATTAATATGCGTTAAAAAAGGTTATAAGGTTTTTACACTAATTTAGAAGTTTGGCATCTACCATAAGATGGGGTAGGGTCCTTAAACAGCGCCTACCCAATATAGATGTTCTCCAAAAGATTATGTAACGCTAGTATATCTGAATTAGATTGAAAGTAATTTGTAAGGTATACTTAAATAATCTCCAATCAAATATTTCAAAGTAAATAAAGTTTGTAATATAAATTTGAGGGTAAACTGATATTAAATACGAACGTATTTAGCAGCCCCGTTTCCGCTATTTAAACGAGCAAACTTCTAAAGTACCTACCTACAGTTTCTACACTAGAAATTAATGATCTATTGGTTAGGTGTATAATTAACCCTGACAAATCGTTTCCGATTTATACATTGACTAAACTACTTACTCAATCAAACAAAAATTAAGTTTGCATTGAAAATATCTACCTGTTTGCATAACTTTTTTGCAGTTACACTGTTTATGTGAAGCACACGGTTTATGCGATAAACCTGTTATCGTCAGATACATTGAACCTCCGTGGCACCAGTAAAACAAACTACAGAGTGGCTTAATATAATAATTAACCCCCAAATTAACATAGGGTTGTAGGATTATAGTTATATCTGTTATATAGTTATATAGTTATATAGTTATATAGTTATATAGTTATATAGTTATATAGTTATATAGTTATATAGTTATATAGTTATATAGTTATATAGTTATATAGTTATATAGTTATATAGTTATATAGTTATATAGTTATATAGTTATATAGTTATATAGTTATATAGTTATATAGTTATATAGTTATATAGTTATATAGTTATATAGTTATATAGTTATATAGTTATATAGTTATATAGTTATATAGTTATATAGTTATATAGTTATATAGTTATATAGTTATATAGTTATATAGTTATATAGTTATATAGTTATATAGTTATATAGTTATATAGTTATATAGTTATATAGTTATATAGTTATATAGTTATATAGTTATATAGTTATATAGTTATATAGTTATATAGTTATATAGTTATATAGTTATATAGTTATATAGTTATATAGTTATATAGTTATATAGTTATATAGTTATATAGTTATATAGTTATATAGTTATATAGTTATATAGTTATATAGTTATATAGTTATATAGTTATATAGTTATATAGTTATATAGTTATATAGTTATATAGTTATATAGTTATATAGTTATATAGTTATATAGTTATATAGTTATATAGTTATATAGTTATATAGTTATATAGTTATATAGTTATATAGTTATATAGTTATATAGTTATATAGTTATATAGTTATATAGTTATATAGTTATATAGTTATATAGTTATATAGTTATATAGTTATATAGTTATATAGTTATATAGTTATATAGTTATATAGTTATATAGTTATATAGTTATATAGTTATATAGTTATATAGTTATATAGTTATATAGTTATATAGTTATATAGTTATATAGTTATATAGTTATATAGTTATATAGTTATATAGTTATATAGTTATATAGTTATATAGTTATATAGTTATATAGTTATATAGTTATATAGTTATATAGTTATATAGTTATATAGTTATATAGTTATATAGTTATATAGTTATATAGTTATATAGTTATATAGTTATATAGTTATATAGTTATATAGTTATATAGTTATATAGTTATATAGTTATATAGTTATATAGTTATATAGTTATATAGTTATATAGTTATATAGTTATATAGTTATATAGTTATATAGTTATATAGTTATATAGTTATATAGTTATATAGTTATATAGTTATATAGTTATATAGTTATATAGTTATATAGTTATATAGTTATATAGTTATATAGTTATATAGTTATATAGTTATATAGTTATATAGTTATATAGTTATATAGTTATATAGTTATATAGTTATATAGTTATATAGTTATATAGTTATATAGTTATATAGTTATATAGTTATATAGTTATATAGTTATATAGTTATATAGTTATATAGTTATATAGTTATATAGTTATATAGTTATATAGTTATATAGTTATATAGTTATATAGTTATATAGTTATATAGTTATATAGTTATATAGTTATATAGTTATATAGTTATATAGTTATATAGTTATATAGTTATATAGTTATATAGTTATATAGTTATATAGTTATATAGTTATATAGTTATATAGTTATATAGTTATATAGTTATATAGTTATATAGTTATATAGTTATATAGTTATATAGTTATATAGTTATATAGTTATATAGTTATATAGTTATATAGTTATATAGTTATATAGTTATATAGTTATATAGTTATATAGTTATATAGTTATATAGTTATATAGTTATATAGTTATATAGTTATATAGTTATATAGTTATATAGTTATATAGTTATATAGTTATATAGTTATATAGTTATATAGTTATATAGTTATATAGTTATATAGTTATATAGTTATATAGTTATATAGTTATATAGTTATATAGTTATATAGTTATATAGTTATATAGTTATATAGTTATATAGTTATATAGTTATATAGTTATATAGTTATATAGTTATATAGTTATATAGTTATATAGTTATATAGTTATATAGTTATATAGTTATATAGTTATATAGTTATATAGTTATATAGTTATATAGTTATATAGTTATATAGTTATATAGTTATATAGTTATATAGTTATATAGTTATATAGTTATATAGTTATATAGTTATATAGTTATATAGTTATATAGTTATATAGTTATATAGTTATATAGTTATATAGTTATATAGTTATATAGTTATATAGTTATATAGTTATATAGTTATATAGTTATATAGTTATATAGTTATATAGTTATATAGTTATATAGTTATATAGTTATATAGTTATATAGTTATATAGTTAGTTATATAGTTATATAGTTATATAGTTATATAGTTATATAGTTATATAGTTATATAGTTATATAGTTATATAGTTATATAGTTATATAGTTATATAGTTATATAGTTATATAGTTATATAGTTATATAGTTATATAGTTATATAGTTATATAGTTATATAGTTATATAGTTATATAGTTATATAGTTATATAGTTATATAGTTATATAGTTATATAGTTATATAGTTATATAGTTATATAGTTATATAGTTATATAGTTATATAGTTATATAGTTATATAGTTATATAGTTATATAGTTATATAGTTATATAGTTATATAGTTATATAGTTATATAGTTATATAGTTATATAGTTATATAGTTATATAGTTATATAGTTATATAGTTATATAGTTATATAGTTATATAGTTATATAGTTATATAGTTATATAGTTATATAGTTTGTGAGCTATTATTGATACAGAAAACCATCATTATCCATGAAAGAGTCAGTCAAATAACCTAGAACACGTGTGCACGAGATCCCTAAATGTATAATTCTAGATAATTTAAATGTCTAATATTTCATAATATTGCACCCTGCTATCTGGGATTCGTCTACTCCTGAGTGATCGCAACAGAAAAGTGCTGGGTGGAAATTTGTACACAATTTGGTGAAATATTTACCAACAAGGAAACAAAAGACAATAATATACTTACGTAAATATATTTAATTACAATTTAAAATAAAAGATTCCATGCAATACAAAGGAAAATACACATGAAATATGTTATTTTTTGTCTGTTTGATTGTTAGTTTTTTACGTAGGCTATCTTATGCATTTGCCAAGGAAGTTGTCCCTGAGGACTGATAAAGTATTTGCAAATCAAATCTTTCGCCTCGGTGCTCTTGGAGGGCTGCCTTGACTCTCCGGTTGAGTTGATTGATCAAATGCTTATCCGCTAGGTCCTCTGTCCTGATAGCGCGTTTCTTCGCTCTTCTGCGGCCCCGATTAGCTCCTTGGTCTCTTCGGAAATTTCTACGATTGGGTCTGCTTCCCGTCTCACGGAAGTGATATGTTTTCTTTCAGCAGCCTCATTTTTCTACTAACTATTTGCACCCCAAGGCAATCAGGCAGAATTAATAAAAATGAAAGACAAATATGCAAAAACAGCAACTTGAAAAAAAATCCAGACTTTTTAGAAACCGATGTTTCTTCAGTGAATCCTAGAAAGCGACCTCGAAATTGCAAAAAAAATAATGGAAAATCAATTAAGATTTTAAAGTAGAAAATGACACAGGAAGCAAGTGTAGCACTCACAGCAAATAATGATGGTGACCCTGACACATTGTTCATGTTGTTCATGTTGTCAGTCGTTCCTGACCTAAAAAAAAGTTCCAGAAAACGAAAATATCATCAATATCATATCAATAAAGTAACGGATAAATTCAATATTTCTTAAGACTGACGTTTCTATCTAAAATCTTTGGACACGTCTATTTTTATTTTTAATTTCGCTTATTTTGATATAATATACATTAAGATGGCGCTCTAGGTGTTCCGGATATGACATTATCGTTATTTTTTTTAAATGGCACCAATATATTTTTTGGCAGATTCTTGTACACGATCTCTCGATGAGTTCGGCAATATAGCAAGCACACTATATTTATTTTGAGAAACAGACGTTTAAAAGAAATAATAAAAAAATAATCATGACAACTCTACGAGTACACAAAAATACCATACTGCTGCAAGGAAAATAACAATTGGAAGACGTAATATTGTTCCTAAACACATTTAATTTAATACGAACAAAAATATTAATAAGAATACAGTAAATAATGAACAACTTAACTCAAGAAAACTAAGAGTAAATCGTAGGAAGAAACAAAGAACAAAACAAAGAATAGATGAAAAATAATAGGAACGTATGTATAAACAAATACTAATCTAAATTAAATATTCGAAATTGCGACCGTTCTCTCTTAAGCAAAACTCTAAACGATTCAATGTTTCCGCCCACACATTATTTAAAACAATCAGAGACACTACTCTTATGTGGTGCCGTATTCATTCCTTCAGTTACTCCTCGGTTTTAGGGAGTAAACTTTGCTTCTCATGTAACCCCAAAGGAAGAAATCCAATCGGGTTAAATCAGGTGATCGAGCAGGCCAATCCCTACAACAACCTCTTCCTAGACCATCTTAGAACGAATCCCTTTGAAACAGCAGTGACGGCCTGTTTCGAAACGGAGTTTCCTGGATCTGTGAGGTCTGCAAGGAGGCGGGTGAAGGGTTCAGAGTTACGAAATTATGCGGCAGCAAAGAAGGTATTTTTGGAGCCAAGGCATAAAGAACAACGTCTTAATTTTGCGAACCAGTTTGTCGGTAGGCCCGAGGACTTTTGGAATAATGTCATATTTTCCGACGAAAAGGTCTTTGACTGAAAGACCTTCCGCGTCTACCGACCTCAGAATTCGAGGTATGAAGAGAGGTACATTAAACCTACCGACCGGAGTGGACGTTTTCCATCAATGTTTGGGTATGGATAAATTCCCTAGGTCCCGGTGTTTGCTGGAGGATAGGAGAGCGCCTTACCGGATAGAGTTACATACGCATATTGGACAATATTATGCTGCCGTCCGTCACTATGTTGTATCCTCAGAATTTTATTTTCCAGCAAGATAATTGCTCAATTCATACATCAAGAATTGTAACTAACTGGATTAATGAACACAACATAAACGTGCTACCTTGGCCCTCAAAGTCGCCCGACCTAAACCCAATTGAAAAGACATGGTCGACGATTGTTAAGAATATTTATAATAGACCTGGTAATAGACATTTCCGCCCAGCAAATGCCTAAGAATTGTGGGGAGCAATTGAAAATGCTTGGGACAATATCAATGTAGATTACACGAGGACACTTGTTTCATCAATGAGGCGTCGATTGCAAGGTGTAATACACTCAAATGGCGCCTGGACGAAATATTAATTTTATACAGACCTACTCGCATTGGAGTTTTGTAGTTTTAAGTTACTTAATTTTTATAATTTAGTTTATTTTGAACATTTTTCGGACGTTCTTTGTTAATTTGGAATTTTTTTGTAAAATACTAATACACTTTTTAATTTTGATAAGTAATAATTAGACAATTGTGTTCATGTGATATGTCATAATGACATATCACATGAACCTCAAATTTCAAAGTCAGTTTTACAAAGATCAAATATTACGAAATCTGATATAAGAGTCGTGTACTTTCAAATGGCCGCCAGTGTACGTCCACTTCTCGGAAGATCTGTGACTGTGCCATGCTTTCTACACTTGTCTTCAATCCCTTCATATTTCGAATTGAACATATCACAAACTTCTTTATGTGTTCGGGTTAAATCACCGTAGCCTATCATAATTAATATTTCTGTTCTTTCTTTTACGGATAATACAATCTTTGCTTCTAATGATTAACAACACTTTTGACAGTGACAACATGATTTACTGTCACCTTAGTGTTTCAAACGAGCCAAACACTTCTTCCAAATGTTATTTTTAATGCAGCAGTATGTTATTTTTGTGTACTCGTATAGTTGTCATGATTAAATTTTTATTAATTCGTTTAAACCTATATTTCTCAAAATATAAAGTAAGCTATATTGTCGAACCCATAAAGAGTTCGAATATATTTTTGCCTTTTAACAAAAATATCGATGACGTCATATCCGAAATACCTAGAGCGCCATCTTATTGTATGTTACTTAGATAGAAAAGTCAGTGCTGAGAAATATTAAATTTGTCCGTTACTTTTCTCATCGTATAGTGGACCGTGAGTTACCGAACTCACTGTATAGTAAATCATGTTTTAGAGTTAGAAAAAAGTCTGTTTGGATCACACGTAATGATTTAATAAATCACAGATTTAATAACTCATAGGTTTCGGAATTGACAAATCGATAAGATGTGGTATTATATTGTTTTATGTCTCGACATAAGAGCACGATTTCAGGTGTCATGTTACACAGCTTCAGGTGTCAAGATTACTTGGAGAACGATACGCCAAAGCTGCATCCGTTGGAAATGGCATTAACGGTTTTATGAAATGGGGCATATGGCATTTAAATCAAAATGTGTTTGATGACAGCGAGTTTCTTTGTCTTCCCAAAACTACTAGAGTAATAATTACTACAATACTAATTCCACAGATGCGCTAGAAGATCTAATCGCATGTACAACACGTACATGCGATTAGATGTGAATAATTTTCAAAATTTTTCTATTACATGTTCTTAGTTGAGCAATAAGTTTAACCATATGTGTGGACGTAATATAAATACCTAGTATAATATAAATACCTAGTTATTATTAGGGATAAAACAAGGGAATTAGAAGTAACCAAGGAGTTTGTCATTAAATTTTAGCTTGTCATCATACAATTTCAGTATTGTATAGTAAACAACCTGTGGAATCGCTACAAGGCTGTATCAATTCCACAGACCAGTACGGTTAATTGACATAAAAGTCTGCCTTACCTGTTCAACGCATTTATATTTGTGGTAGGAGTTTTGATCACTCCAGCAGACGTAGATAACTTATTTTAGGTAGACGAGTGCTGCTCTTTCTTAGTAGAGTATTCCATTCAGTTAACCACGACATTGATTATGATACAATAATCATAATATATGAGTTGTTTAGATATTGTAGCGGTCACAAGATCTTGAAGTGATGACTATCAGGGCTGACTGTGGATTTTGGAGGTCTATCCTTCTTTGTGTATGTTTGGTAATCTATATAAAATCGGACATTGATGATTATTCTTTAGGAATAATCTGATTTTCCACATCTTTATCTCTATGCTCTTGATCTTGGTGACGGTAATATTTTCTAGGTTGTTGGATCTGTTCTGATACGCTGGTATGCATCCTGGTATGCATACTTCCAAAGTGTTCCGACTAATGCCATCAGCTCGTCCCAAAATGCATCTACATGTACAGTATGCAAAATTCAATTGGCAGAATGCTCCACATCATCGCACCTACCAACGAAACCTATCTGAAATATCTCCCCTACCAATTTTGTAACGAATCGTGCACAACCAGTAGAATAAAAACTACAGTCTTTCTAATAAGTATGTGTAGTTCAACGACCGGCAGTTCAAAGTAAAAAGTTTTTATATGCATATTTTCAACACCACAGTTGATACTGAATGCAAGCACATCCCATATTATCTGTTCCTATTTCACCACGTGATTAATACATCTGCCAATTTTCTGCTGTAACATTTTTCATTGCTCTTCGAAGATATCTCTCTAAGTCAGCTAATTGAAAACTTCGATTCACTCTCGCCACTTCCCCTTTTACTTGCATAGTACTCCCCTTTTACTTGCACATGTGTCAATGCCAATTCTTCCACTGCCACTTTCTTATATTTATGGGCATGTACCTACCTTAGCAACTTGCAATAATTCCGCCTTCAAGCAATTTTCTTGATAAGAAATGCCCTTTTCTGTTAGCCATTCTTGAATTCTTCTCTTTCTCCATGATTGTTAGGGTGTTTGTCCACTTTTCGGCTATGATAAGGCGCATTATTCACAACCACGACACTTCTTGACCTGATTCGAAATGTTTCCTGATTGTAAGGGAGTCGAAGGGGAGTCGAAGAGGGAGTCGGGAAATGTAAGGGAGTCGAACGTTTGCGACCGTTTTAACGAAACACATACTGCGCGTCATTCCAATAAGTTAAAAAGAGATATCCTGGTATATCCTGCCTTGGATCTACGATAGAGCGGCTTTGCCGCTTTTAACTTAAAAAATAGATGTTTACGGAATTGCCATAATTAAAGTAGACGAAAATAAATGTAAAAATGGCTAACATCTTGGCCTATAATATATTATCGTATGCACAATAATTCTTTTATGACATTCATAAATAATATATACAACTTTTATATAGTATTGTGGAATTTGATATTTTCATTGAATATTGAGAAATTTGAGAATTACATATGGCAACTGCCGTTTTTCCTATACGCGGTCAGTCAATCTATCTATACTTATTAGAACCACTCTAGTAGTCCTTATAAAAATGACCTTGAAGAGAAAATGTTTAAAAAATGAATTCTCCTAAAACCACGAATTCTCCTAAAACCACAAAAAACAGATCCAGCATAAATCTCGTAAAAGGACCCGACCCCTGCCACAAAATTCATAAAGCACATCGCACATCAGAAAACGAAAACTGTATTTGTATTATATATGTCTACCTACATTTTCGCAATCAGATTCAGGACAAGAGTGGATTCGTTCTGTTTGGTGTATAGGAAGGAAATGGGCACTTGAAGTGAGATTAGTGGCCTCAAAACTGCTTATGTTCATTGTATAAATTGTGAGTCTGACAGTGACTGAATGCTTTGTTTTATGTAGGTACCTAATGTTTTATTCTATTATATTTCTAAATTCATCTCATAGTTTTACTTTCAGTTTTCTATAGAATGTAGATGTTCCATAAATATTCCTTCCGTAAGTGATGAACAATAGAAATGGTCCAATTCAGAGGACCTGTTGTTCAAATAAGAAAACATATATCCTTTGAAATTATTTTTGACATACCTTTAGGTATGTTTAGGGTTTGAATCTGTTTTGTACGATATTTTATATGCTTTTATGACAACTATAACGATATCCTTATTTTTTTCCATTACATTTGGGTGCACACTTTCGTTTTATAAAGGTACTTTCTTAGAGGGTTCAATATAGGGACCTTTCCCCATACCTACTCTTATATCAGGGCATACGATCTGAATACCCCTTAAGGTATTTCCTACTTCGTCCTCGCTGATTGATTTCATCAGCATCGTGCCGATAATCCAAACCAGAGATCGAATAGGTATAATAGGTATCGTTCGAGTATTACTATAGGTATTATTTCTAACATATTCCACAGTAAGGTAGAAGTTATATTCTTATTTTTCGATATATTACATAAACTCCTGCGTTTGACTTCGGGGAATGTTAATTTTATATGATGTTAGTTGACTCACTTTGTAAGTAGTTTTCATTTTGAGTCTATTTTTAGAATAGCGTGGAAAGATTATAAAATACATGATTATAAAGTATCACTTAGAATAAGAAAGTAATTTTGAATTTAACAATACCTCTACTCCATGCAATATTACCTACTATTATCTCATTATGACTTATGACTTAGTTTTAATAAACGTCCTCATCCCTGCATAATGACATCGACGCTAATAAAGAATTGGATAATTTACTAATAAAATATAGATCAATGTAGCCAAATTGAAATGTTGCCGATATTTACTTTCGCCACGTGCAAGAGCTTTGGCTATTTCATCATGCGAAATTACCGAATTTTTGTGATGACTATACACTCGTATTTGTTACATACAATAGAATGTCTTTTCAGTGTTATTTATGTAACGTCTGCAAAAATTGTAACTGTTGATTAAAGGTGACCTTAAAATAAATTGTCTGATTTAAACTGTCTGTTTCAAATCAGTTTCATGCTTTGGAGTAATAAAACATACCATTGCGTTAAATTCGATATCCTCATGTTTGAGTGGTAAAAAATTATGTGACTCAGGTCATTCCGGAATTTCAAGAACAAGTTGTTATCTACAATATTTTAATTAATGAAAATAAATGCATTCCATGATATACTTGTTATAAAATGTATAGCTTTTTTTAACTAGTGAAACATAATATATAGCAGCAAAGGAGAGTAGCCATAGTAATGTGTTAATTCATCTTTACCTTAACTCATAAAGTCGCATAAAATACATCATGAGTCTAACTCATCGGTTGTACATATCCACCATATTAGAACATTTAAGATTACTAAAAAATCAGTATAAAGACGATCCTCATCTAATAAAGTACACTAGATCATCTATCATCGCTTACAAGTTTACTTAAACTTACTAGTTTTATTCATTCGACGACAAAATACGCACCATACGAATTACTACTAGGACACACAAATTCACGTGACCCGTCTGAATTAATAAACAGCAACTTTTATTCGGACTATGTCCAAACTCATAACGAAAAATTAAAATCAGTTTGTAAAAATGTAACAGACAAATCTCAATAATTTAAAGAAAAAATGGTAACAGAAAGATTGGACACAAGGCCCTGGCAATATCAATTTAAGGTTAACCAAATAGTCTACAACGCTAGTAATAGACGTAATGAAAAAAGAGATTAAGTTTATAGGTCCTTTTAAGATAATCGATATTCTAAATAATAAAAAAGATAAAATCAAAAACTGTAAAAATAAAGCCGAAGTAATCCATATTAAGGAACTAAACAGACATTCTGTTATTACAGAACCCTTTTCAGTCTTACCACAGCAACAAGATATCCCCAATACCGCAACCAAAATGGCAAGGTAACCTCCAAAGATCGCGGGATTTTTATACAAATATATAATATAAAAAAAATTTTTAAAGAATTTAATAGGTATTCTCAAAAACTCATACTTCTCAAATAAGAAAGGTAATCGATAATTCTACCCATAATACACAAATACGAAATACGAAAATGATTACTATAGCTCATATAATCCCGTAGATATATTTGAAAATAAAATACTAACCCAAATGAAACAATTAAATCCATTATTTGCAAAAAGAACAAAGAGATGATTAATAGATAGACTTAATAGATGGAATAGATGGACTCAATAGATGGATAAGAGATGGATTCATAGAGAGGATGGCTGCATAGTAAAAGCAATCATAGGTAACCTGAGATCAAGATCGATTAAATTAGATAGGTTGCCCTGTAACTCTTGCAGGGGGAAATGTGATGTCATATTTGTATTTTGGCAGACGTCTGACAGTTTATTTTCAAGTTTCTCAGCGTTTTTCGGAGTTATTGGGTGATTTTTATGTGTAAATACTATTTAATAACATTATATGATTATATTTTGAGACTTTTGATAGGACAATATAATAAATTATATTAGCAATATTTATACAAAGATGACGTCGCGTGGTCGGATTGTAAGTTACGAGGCAATCTATCTAATTTAATCGATCTTGACCTGTGATGGCTTTAATAGGGAACCACGGGACAGGCAGCCTGTGTGATATTAAGTCGTGGGAGGGGGAAGAGATGGGAGGCGCCTTTCGGTGCGGCGACAACGGTGGCGTGCGCATGGGGCGCGCGCGGTACTTGACACGGCTACTTTTTTACTCAAAGATTATTACTCTACTTTACTATTAGTAAAAAGTTGACATTACAAACAGACACTTCAATATTTAAACTATATTTTTCTACTTTTAAGCAAAGGACAAAACTTTATTGAACTATATTTAACGCAAAAACTGGTTCTTTATTGCATTATTGCAATAAAATTTTTAATACACTCATCTGTCATTCCACTACAGTGTTTTGACATAAATATCATGATATGTCACCTAATGTCATGACATTGCTACCTATTTTTTTTTTGGATTTTGCATGAACGTAGAAAAAATACTATATGAAACTCGTACAAAAAAGTGTTTATTGCACTCGATTGGTTCTCCATTTCACGTCGCATGCAATAAACATTTACTTTTTGCACTAGTTGCATAAATAACTATTATTAGTATATAGACAAGCAACTAATGACAGCCATTAATAACGCAGGGAGAGATTTACATCGCAAGCCGAAGGCGAGAGACGCAAATCGCCCCGATTAATAATGGCAAATTAATTGCGTATTGAATACTATAATTTGTCCTCGACCGACCATTATACGTTTTTTATCTTGAACAAGTTGTGTTTCAGTTCTTAGTGCATTTTTAGTAGAAATGTCAAGAAAAATAATTTCTATTTTCAAACCGGTTGGCACGATTCGGCGGTCATACAGCCACCTTGCTTTTAGTTCTCAATACATATATTCGGAATATTGTTGGTGTACGTTGGCGTGGCAACATATATGTAAATCAAATTTAATGTAAAGTGTTGTATTATGAAAAACAGTTTTCGCATTATTCAATTCTATCGTATAATGCCTCCATAATACAACACTTTTCAAATATATTATTGAGTTATTATCAATAATATTGGTCGTTGACAAAATTTCTTTATTTCATATTTCCTTTATATTTTACCTGTCAATAATGACATTGTTTTCTTTCATTGAAACTACCAAATAAATCTCATTTTAGGTTATACGGCGTGTTACGTTCACTAACATACTTTAGATATTTTAGAGTAAATTGTAGGTAGGTATTTACTTCTTAAATAATATACGTTTTATGAAATGCGATTGCACACTCCCTCTAACATTCATGATTGGAACTTATGTATGTATACTACGGGTTTCTTTGCGGCATCCGCTTTTTCGTAGAACATTACTGACTATTATAAGCGCACTGTACCACTGTGTCCCTATTCTTTCTCTTCTATTTGTTCTCTATGGCTAGCGCAAAGGCTAAGTCCACAGATTTATGGCAAGTGACCTGCCATCTAGACTTGACTTCGGGTTCGCCGTGTTGGGAGAGTCCACTTTCCTTTTACCTTCTTGTTCATGCAGCGTATAGTTGACGCTACTTATATTTCAAGTTTACAAAGTGATTTCTTATGAAAATAAATACGTTGTTATTTCTATGTTAGTGGGATTCATTAAGAGAGTCGCTATTCATGTGCTGTGGCTTTAATAACAAATACATGTATCGACGAGGTCGGATTAAACTTTGAAAAACTTGCACTACGTTAATACCTATTGTTGATTGAGGGATATATCGCTAGGCCACTCTCGAAGTCGCTTAACATCAGTTAAGTAAGTAATGTATATAATTATGATCACTTGACCTACTTTTTGTATTACCTGTAAAGACGCAAACTTATTAGACGACATCGTTTTGTGACTTCACTTCAAGTCACACCACCGGTACCTGGTTACCAGTATCTTGTCACCTATACCTAGACATCTGGATACTGGCTATTCGGTAACCTAAAACCTTGGTTGGAAGACCTACTCTACACGTAGATTTGGATACTGCAAGCAGAGACCCATCTTACTAGGAGACGTACTTATCAGTTTACAGATAATCTAATATTTTAAAATTGGGTTCGCTAGGGGTGAGGGGTAAGAACATATCAAGACTTCTTGACTGTCAAAAATGTCCCCCCTTAAAATAAAAATCACCGTGTCCCTGCGAATTCTCTAATATTAATTACAAAAATTCAATTTCAATTACCTACCTAATTTTTTAAAGCATTTTTTTGTAAAATGTCTACAAATGGCAAATATTGTAGGCAAATATTGTAATATTGTAAATAATTCTTAATATCTTCTGAAGAACTTATATAAATAGATAAGAGAGGTTTAAATTTCCATAAAACCGGATGTTGAAACAAACTGAACATGTGCTAATTAAGTGATCTTATAAAAAATTAGCAATAAATAATTAGCAATAAATCGGGTATTTGCTATTATATAAAAGTCCTAGCCAGACCGTTTTTTATTGAGAGTAACCTTGACATTCCTTTTAAAAAATATATTTCTTGATTTGATTATAAGTATCATATACAGAACCTATTATGTTAATAGGATAATCATTTACTATTGTAATAATTCATTAACATAATATATAGATAATTTCAAAACTTTCACTGTAGCATGAAATTACCTACTTGCCTCGCATGGATGTGAAAATAAAAGATAACCTTTAGTTTTTATCAAATAAAAAAGTATTTTACAGATTTAACTAAAAAAATGACCTAATAATAGCGTTGATTGAAAAGTTTGGGAAGATGGCAACCTTACGGGAAAAAGTGTACCGCTTCGATATGGTCGATATGTAAATACAAATACGATATATAAACACGAGTTGGGATGGGATTTTTTTTCCTCTACATCTGTGCTAGTGTGTACAAACGGCACATTGCAAATAATAATAATTTCAACTAAAACTTTAAATATATCAGCTTAAAACCTATACTCGGTTTCAGAGTATAAACGCGCTGTTTCCGCCTTCCGCATTTAAAACAAAGCTACTGTTTGCGTCTTGACAAGTGAAACGCTGTGTGAGTCACTACATTTATTTTCGAAATTGAGTACCTATAGGCAGTGATTAGCTTTTATTTATACCGACCAAAGTGATGGTTGCGTAACTCTCTTCGATAAAATATATTAGCTTCCCCCGACAACTTCGTATGCGCTAACAGTTCAAAATGAACGTTTTCAAGGCATATTTTCCTTTATCGTAGTTTGCAGTAAAACGTGCATTGTTTGTCGGACAACTCTTGGTTTTTCAGTTTTGGTCAATTGCAAATATAATATGTCTCTGACCAAATCTGGCAAAGATAGGGTGACAGAACTTGTTGTCCGGCTGTCAGCTGTCACCATTTCTCGACCGTTTCAACAGATGAACAGATACCCAAATAGCATATTTCATCTCATTGTCTCATGGATGTACTATTGACTGTATCTGTACGGGTACTATACGGGGGGGCGGTCCTTATGACGGCCATACACGTTACGGTCTAACGGAGAGGTATACCTGTGCAGGCATGCCTGTGCAGGTATACCGGACGACGGTCGTGTCTCCGGTGTACCGGAGAGGTCTTCAGTTCAATTAAATAAATCGTAGTACCCCAATTGTACATGATACACTTCATCAGCAGATGCCCCAGACTTTACAGCTTTTCCTTTCTGACATTGCTTCTCAAATTATTAATTTTTCGCACAACTACTGATTTGTTCGCATCCGGCTCAATTTCTCTACGAGTTTTTCTACGAGCAATTTATAAGCAGCTTCTCTTTTGTCTCGATCATGGTACTCTTTGTTTTTGACTTGCCAAAGGCATGGATGCGTTTTATATATTTCAATAAAATTTTCAAGGACTTTTTTAGTAGAATCTGTTGGTGCCATTTTTGCGTATTGAATTTTTGATACACGTGACAATACGATATCACTACACGACGCGGCGACAACGTTATGACAACAACTGACGCGATCTGCGCAGGCGACAGGAGTACATGCACACACGCACAGACAGGTACATCGTACGGTGTCACTCGAAAGAATTGATTTTCTATCTTGCACCGATCGCCTGTACAGGTTGAAAAAACTGCACAGGTCTATTCCCAGTAATTCCCACACACGCTCCGGTTGACCTGCACAGGCATACCCGCGCGCAGCATGATACCAAGACTATATAGTATCATGCGCGCGCAGGTATACCTCTCCGGTAAACCGTAACGTGTATGGCCGGCATTTTACAGTCCCTTGGACCGTGGACATGATATCCATTGACATTATCCATGGACCATGGACATATGATATCCGTTAAGCTGTTTCTACATTTTGTCTAATCAGTGTCATTCAGTGCAGGTAACCTATAACTAGCGCCTTCTATGATCGTTTGGCCACAAAACGGACGTCGATTGGTTAAATATTTCTACTCATCTATTTTATATCTTAATCTGGACTTTCTTTGTATTAATCTAAACCTCCATGGGATTTTTAAATACGACATACAGGAGCTTTTTGATATACGTCCAGTGGGTTCTTCATTTATTTTTTTGGCCTTGCTTCTTTCAGCTACTGCAATTACTGAAATTACTCAAAAAAATTCTTTCATTGTCTCTTTATAGACCATAATAGAAATCCCACTCTTCGTCCTTTTAACTCCTTGGCTACAAGCCAGACAGTAGTTGCTGAACTACAGTCTGGCGACTGTAGTTCAGCAGCGACTGTCCCGAAGCTGCAAAGCCGAAGCGTTGGATACGAAGCTGCAAATAAAGATTAAGCTCTACTTGTCCTTCCAATCGTTGTTATATCCTTTGTCTCATCATATGTTCCTTCGTTCTATCAGATTGCCGTTGTTTCGGGGAAATTACCCCGATGTGGTTCCACACACATGCATACCAAAGATGTAATATTTAAATCTGAAATTATGGATACGTACCTACATGTTTATATGGTTTTTTTTAACTCATGTCCAGTAGAATGTGTTTATGTTGTAATAGATGAAGAATATATATTGGACATACAAGATGACAAAGTTTATAAGATATAATATAAAATATAAATTAGTAGTCATTTGATATAAAATTGTACAAAAAATATTACAGAAAATTATTTAAAAAATAGGATGGTGTTAGTTTAGCTGAGGAGTGAAGCCGAAAAGGAAAAATATGAATGGTAATGATAGATAGTTCAAGACTGGAGGAGAGACCACATATAAGTAGGCAGCAGTAGCAGTTAGGGATTTGGAATAATTGTGCACGAAGAGAGAAGAAGCTCCCTAGCAAAATACACAGGTGAAGCAAGTACAAGAAGCGAACTGTTGCATTTGTAAAGGAAAACATTGACGTTTATGATGAAATATTACTAAACTTATCAGAACAATTGAGATAATTTATACCATTGGTAGGAGGATTTGAACATTCACAGCCAGTTTTACCGATGAAACTATAGGCCGAGATTAGACTGTCGAGACATTGAAAAATATTCGTAGATATAAGTAAGTTTGTTTTTTTGTTAATTACAGTTTATATTAAATACTTGTAAACAAGGAGAGGAATCGATATATAAAACTATATTTTTTTAAAATTGTTTGATATATATATTTCATCAATTATTTCGTAAAAATAAATATATTAAAATTTAATATATCATAAGCGTGAAACTCTGAACCCACCTGAGATAAGAGTCGCAATTCAAAACAATATAAAAATTCTAAACATAAATAAAGAGATAAATATTACGATATGGAGGTATATGTATGTATGTATGTATATGGGTCGGAGTGTAGTGGAAGGTAGTGTTACACTCCCATTCCACCACAGCACTTAGGCCTCATTAGGCCCTTTATGCATTCCTCCTTTTTACTTGAGTACTTTTCTTCAAACCATCCTATTTATTACGGGTGGCCTGGTGGCAAAGTCTCTACAATTTGTATGTATGATAGTATGGTTCTGAGTTACCGAGATTAATTACTCTGGTCCTCATTACCATTTATCTGGGACCACGCGTCCGCGGCAGATGTGTTGAGTGTTCCCAGGTCTCGGGCAGACGCCACAGTCCGGGCCCAAGCCTGCCTAGGTCACCCATCCAAGTGCCACCAACGCCCGCCCAGCATAACTTTGAAGATCTTACAGGTCATGTCTAAGCGGCTAGGCAGTCCCATTCAGTCACCTTAGTCGCCTCTTACGAGAGGTAGGAGGTACCCTGGGTCTATTCTACAATTGTGGCCCCGAACCCAGAGGGTGGTGGAGGTATATATATATATATATATATATATATATATATATATATATATATATATATATATATATATATATATATATATATATATATATATATATATATATATATATATATATATATATATATATATATATATATATATATATATATATATATATATATATATATATATATATATATATATATATATATATATATATATATATATATATATATATATATATATATATATATATATATATATATATATATATATATATATATATATATATATATATATATATATATATATATATATATATATATATATATATATATATATATATATATATATATATATATATATATATATATATATATATATATATATATATATATATATATATATATATATATATATATATATATATATATATATATATATATATATATATATATATATATATATATATATATATATATATATATATATATATATATATATATATATATATATATATATATATATATATATATATATATATATATATATATATATATATATATATATATATATATATATATATATATATATATATATATATATATATATATATATATATATATATATATATATATATATATATATATATATATATATATATATATATATATATATATATATATATATATATATATATATATATATATATATATATATATATATATATATATATATATATATATATATATATATATATATATATATATATATATATATATATATATATATATATATATATATATATATATATATATATATATATATATATATATATATATATATATATATATATATATATATATATATATATATATATATATATATATATATATATATATATATATATATATATATATATATATATATATATATATATATATATATATATATATATATATATATATATATATATATATATATATATATATATATATATATATATATATATATATATATATATATATATATATATATATATATATATATATATATATATATATATATATATATATATATATATATATACCTCCACCACCCTCTGGGTTCGGGGCCACAATTGTAGAATAGACCCAGGGTACCTCCTACCTCTCGTAAGAGGCGACTAAGGTGACTGAATGGGACTGCCTAGCCGCTTAGACATGACCTGTAAGATCTTCAAAGTTATGCTGGATATATATATACATATATATATATATATATATATGTATATATATATATATATATGTATGTATATATATATTTATATATATATATATATATATATATATATATATATATATATATATATATATATATATATATATATATATATACCTATATATATATATATATATGTATATATATATATATATATATATATATATATATATATATATATATATATATATATATATATATATATATATAAAGAAATAGGCAAATAGACGAATAATAAGGAAGACACACTTACCAGTTGTATATCTGGACATACACACGGAAACGAACCACTTAGAAGTTGTACAAGTTCCTTCACCTTCATTGAGGATCTTCAGTGATGTACGCAGTACCGCTTCGATTTATAAGGTAGTCATCCTCAGTCTAAAAAGGGCAATTTTTAGGAACTTTTGTGAAAACTGCAGTTAACTCGCTTCGATGAGCAACGACCTCGATAAGTAAGAAGACGAGCCTCCGTTTCCTGCACCACTGTCAGAGGCAGGTGAGACTTTCGAAGGTAATTTATGAATTAATTTACAACATAATAACTGGATGGCATTGCTTTCAGTTAAAGAACAGCCATCACACCCTGCCACTCCGAGTGTTGAAGAGCCTGATCCTGGACCATCATCGTACATTGAACATCCTACGCTAGGACCTTCCACAGCCCTAGATAAACGAAGGAGAGTAAAATAAAATGGACATTACTGTCAGGTATTTTTTTTACATCGCATCTTCATACTTCAACTTACTTACTCTTTTTTCCAGTTCACTATATGGTCTACCAATGATTTTTCCTCCAATACATATTGAAAATTACTTCTTTTATCTTTTAAATCTAAATATAATACACGAGTAAATACATTTTTGTGGATAGTGGGTACTTCTTATTACATATATGCTTATATATTCTTATTATTCTTATTACACATATATATATATATATATATATATATATATATATATATATATATATATATATATATATATATATATATATATATATATATATATATATGTATGTATTTATATATATATATATATATATATATATATATATATATATATATATATATATATATATATATATATATATATATATATATATATATTTATATCTAGTACTAAATCTAGTATAAATCCTCAAGTCATACTTACGAAAAAAAGGAGTGGAGAAGAATTTAGGGTTGGGAAGACGGTTTTGAGAAGTGGGGGGGTCATATTGACAGCGCAGAGTTGTTATTACTGAACCCCTTCATATTGGTCAAATAAACGTTTAGATAGAAAATGTAGAAATCAGTATATGCGTATATCTTGATCCAAATTTAATATTTTGGTGCTCACTAAACGCTATGCTTTATAAATTTTATTCTACAAGTTTTTCATGTAGAGTGGCTGTTTTTAAATCACAGGTCTAAAAGTGAGTTTGCAGTTTTCATAAAAGTTGCTAAAAATTGCCTTTTTTTCGACTGACGATGGCCACCTCAAAATCGGTCTAATTTGGAAGTTAGGGATACTCTACGCAGAATTTAATGCTCTTCAACTTTGAATACAGTGATATTTTCCGTATGATGCGTCGTTTTCCACATATGAACGGAAAACCTGAAAACCTCGAATATTTCGAAGTACGAGGTACCTACTGCTACGAGGCAGCAAACTTCAGATTCACGTTCAGCACCCCAAGAAATATATAATTCCGTTGAAAAACCTTCAGCGAACGCATTTAAGCATTCCATATATGTATTTCGCACCTACGATTATGCGATTGGTCGATTTCAAATCTGCTATCAAATCTGCAATCAGCGTCAAGAGTGCAGAACGCATATACGCAATGCCATTCAGTGCGAAACTCAGACACCGAATGCTCAGGCAGTCATCGCAGCATTAGCGTGTTACTATTTACTTTTATTATTACAATTGTTGCAATCGTTGCAGTTCCAAGTGTATCTGAAACCTTCAATTCATTAGCGGCAGGAGTAGAAGTAAAAAATACGGAAAGCACTAAAAATAAGCAAGAAGAAAGCGATAGCAATACTCGGGAAATATGCATGGAGTTTCAGTCGGTTTTTTAGCTTTTAAAAGCAAAAGACAAAGAATTCGGTACAAGTTTAAAAAGCATCCCAAATTTCAAGAGACGCCTTGAAATGTCAGAACCAGCACAGTATGGAAAAGTTTCTTAAGCACAGTAGGAATTTCATGCCCGCAAGGCTATAAACGAGAAGCCAGCATACGAGTCCAGCCAACTTCAGTAAGTAGACGTCGGCCAGGAGGTAAATGAGACATTAAAAGCAGGATGGCATGTGAGCGTCCGCCATCTGGAGACCCACCAAAGAAGAGGCAGAAAAGCGTGTGAAATTTGGCTGCAAACATAGAAGCGAATAAAGCAAACGATATTAAACATGGTGCACATCATCAAAGTTATATATTTTGTTTACTTACCTAAATGTGCCCATTGAAATATGAGTCTATAATACAATCAGGTTTCTTTTCGTTTAATTTTTTTATACTTTGGCTTCTTATGTGTGCATATTTTACACCCATTTAATTGAAAATTTGAGAAAATCAAAACTGCATATGGGCAATGACTTCCTGAGCATTAGGTGTCTGAGTTTCTGACTCTCTTGACGCTGATTAGTAGCAGACGACCGCATCATCGTAGGTGCGAAATACATATACGGAATGCTTAAATGCTCACCGGACTCCTTTACGAAGCAAGCTTTTGAACACCATTTCATCAGGCTATAGTAGAATTAATTGCGTGATGAAAAGTACCGTGCATGGGTTACCTTCGTAAATTTTGTTTGTAATGTTATTTGATGAGGAAATAAAAATTAATCATGCAGCGTCTCTAAATATACCTAGATATTCATTTAGGAAGTTATTGACATGGAGACAATCGTTGTTTATACATCTATTACCTTTAGGAGCAAGTGGGAATGTGTATCAGATTTAATTAAATTATCCAGCTTGAAAAAATATGCATATTATTAATGTAAATCTAAAGTCAGTACTGTTAACATATCAAGTATTGATCTGTTAATAAGTAGGTATTTATTTAATCTGTACGTTTAGCGCCAATTTAAACTGATTACCAATTGAAAAAGTGATGCAACTTATTCAAATGTTTCATTCCTCATTTAATAGCCCATTTCTGTTCCTTCTTGCTTTCTTTTTTCATTCAACTTACTGCTTTAATAATGGCATTGTTTTATTCAGTTTAATTAAGAACTGATGCAACTCAACATTTTATTATTATCATATTCATGTACAATTAATTTATAATTAAGGTCATTTATTTCACTTAGGATAGTTTTTTTCACGTTTTTATTGGCAACCTTACCTTAGTCATACAACCTTAATTTAGGAGCTGCAATTAAGAAGGCGTTACTATCATATTTTAGTCGTACCATTTAGGTTTCAGCATTATCAGATTTAATATTGTTTTACTTTTATATTTTAAGACACTGATGATGAACTAATTCCTTATCTGCAAGAAGCATCTGCAATAATTGCTGATGCCGAATAGATGCTGAAGGAATATCAATCATTGCTATTCTTTCTGTTATTTCGAAGGATGGCCAGAAATAATACCTACTCATTTCGTGTATCTTGAAGATAACATGTTTCTGTTGAACGGGGTTAACAGTGCTGTTTTAGATTTTATTCCAATCAACGAAAAATTGTAACGTGAAATGGCAGGATCACAATTTTTGACTTTGCGACTTTATTTGGTAGTTAGGAGGTAAATATACTAAAAATCCCCACTCCTAGGAGATGACGGGTGCATGGCTCTTTATCGGTTTTTCGTTTATATATCCGAAACTATGCATCCTAGTTATAAGGCCATTCTATACAAAATTACAAATGACAAAATGCAGCAGAATTTTTCTTTCGGACATTTTTTCTCTGCCCCGCATAGTTTCCGAGATATCCTCGCTCAAAATTCGCTAATTTAAAATAAATCACGTTTTTTTGCTTGTATATACCCTTTTTTGCTTTTCTTTAATTTTTACGTATTTTTCTAATATCTTGGTATCTATACGTCCTAGCTATCTAAGGTCTTTCTATACAAAATAAAGCTGTTAAAATGTGCAACAAAATAATTTCTATTATTTTTTTCGCTGTCTCGCAGTTCGCAATTTTTTTTTAAATGCTTTTTTTGCCTATTTTGACTAGCTAACTCCTTGGCCCTTCATCCTAATATGAAAGTTGTTTTTCTGCAAAATCTCGGAAATTACATTCATATAAAGTTAAAATTGTTCTAACGGTTTCAGATAACATATTAAAATATCATATTATATTCAACGAAGGAGTTAGCTATTAAGACAAAGTCCCAAAGCCGTAAATTGTGTTCCTTACATTTTCCACTATACCCCCCTTTTGAGTATTCATTGACTGGGCAGTGTACATTTTTTTATTTTTGATATTTTTTTTGTATGTTTTGGGGCCCGGTGTGAGGGTATTTCTTATTGGATTTGGGTCAAAACATTAGGATTCCTCCTTTACCAAAAAAACGATTTTCTGGCAAATTCATTTCGTTGTTGAGATCGCGTGTCAACAAAAAACGCGGCATCTGGACAGACAGGGCGACGAACGGACGGACGAACGTTGTGAAAGTTCTTTTTAAATTTGATCACAAACACAATGATATAAAAGTTGTTGCTCTCCGAGGAAAATTGCCTATTTTAAATTTTACCCGTAGAAATGCAATACACGTCTACTTTCGCACTGAAGTTTTATTTCCTGGGATAAACCATAGCCTAAGAAAACACCTTTATAAAACGAAGGTGTTTACAAAAATTTAACTGAAAAAAAAATGAAGATTTCGTTATAGTTGTATTAAAACATCAGGATCTCAGGGGCATGCAGTCCCCTAACTCATAACAAATAATGCGGCTTTGACTCCGATCATGTCACAGTACCTATAGCCTATAAAAGCGGATGACAAAAACCGCAAGAGTTTTGTAATGGCGTAATTTCATTATGAGATAGTATAATGGGTATATATGAGTCAGTACCCACTCGCAAGGTAAGGTAGTGGAACACCAGGCAGTGGCGCGCTTTGAAATATGTTGAGTAATGACATGCACTACAAGAGTTTCGTAATAGTTTAAAATTGGTGTTAAACTTAATGCTTTTATATATCAATATGTTCAGGGACAACAATTATAAATAGTTATAGTTATTGGTTTTCTATGAATGTGAGTTCTCTGTAAAAACTAATGGCACAAAAAGTGCCCCTGTGAGGATTGATCACCACAAAAATCTGTTTTAAGTGAAATTACAACAGACATCATACTAATAATTATCAAACATCAATAACTATTAAACTGTGTCTATATTAAAGGATTAATGTAAAACCATAAGTCTCAGCAAGGGTTTCGAGAGTTATAGCTAGGAACCAAGATAAAAAAGTAGAGGGAAAAGTAGAGGGAACGCGCCAAACAGAAAGTTATACATCAGAAGTTGAAATTAACAGTAAATATATATTCAGAATTCAAAATTATAGTATGTGATGGTCCAGATGTGATAGTTTCGAGTGTAATTATAAAAATCAAATATTATGAATCAATCTGATTGGTGAGATAAAATAACAGTACAAGAAAGAAGCGGGTAACCAGGAAGTTGTATTGTTTTCAAAACAGGGCATTTCCGCAGCAACAACACAGTTTTTAGAGAGAGTCCAGTTACGGCGTTTGAGGCAACAGCCACGCATTTCAGTTCAGTAAAAATTAATCAGTAAAAAGTAAATATAATTTAATATAATCAATATAGATTTGTGCTAAGTAAGCAGTAATACTATTACCAGAGACTTATTCACATTCATAAATCATTGCCATTACATATGATTTTGAAGCAGTGAAACTGCATAATATATAAGTAATTTTCGTCGATTTTACAAGTATAAAAGGAAGAAGCTTGGTAGCTTCCCAGCCCAGTGAAGACAAATTGCAGTTATAATACCAGCCAAGAACAGGATACAAATTTCCACGGTGAAACTATCAAGTGTTTTGAAGACAGCAGCAGCAAGTGTGTAAAATTTAGGGATAGATAAATCCCAAAGCGTATAAAGAAGTTCGAGCGAAAGCAGTCAGCATTCCAGAGGCAGTGCAGCGATATCCCGCTAGATGACACCACGACTAGAGCCCAGCAGCGAAGTTCACTAGTTCGCGTATAGTGTAATCGAAAGTGACAGGTGTTTTGTGCAAGAACATAAAAAAAAGATTATCATATTTTCAACAATGTAATAAACAATCTAAATTTGCTAATTTTGAGGAATATTGTTCCAGAGTCCCATATAATTAGATCTAAGTTAAGTATGTTTTTCGCAGGATAGTAATAGGTTTTTAAATTTCATTTCATATTAACAATTTCTTTTTTTAGTATAAACATATGTAAACACAGCTCCTTCTTTCTTGTTCTGCAACTTTCAGGTGAATAATTTAAATACTAAATAATAAAACTACTACAATTTTGAGAGTCACAAAAATAAAATTTTCATACAGATTTAATTCAACAACAATGGATAGTTAACTTACATTATCAACAAAATTATTTTTATCAACAACAAATTTTAAGAAATTTTATCAACAACAAATAAGATTAATTGAACCCCCTCTGAGGTAAGAGTGCTTATAGCTCTAAAGTGATCCTTCATTTAAAATAAAAGTTTATGTTCATAGAACTGGGGTCCAAAATAAAATAAGAAGGATTCACCAGGAAAGTAGTAACAGTAAATATCCAATAAGGAAATTAAACATTATTTATCTATCATAGTATTCCTATTTCTATTTCTAAGATAATATCTCTACTTCAAAAATATATATACAAAATATCATAAATTTGTCTCAGCAAAACTTATATAAAAAACAATATATCATTTTATCACAAGTATCTCACCAACGAGAAGACTTTGGGCATTATTAAAATCATTTATGAACGACAACTAACGCCTGGACTGAACGATTAAGTTGATTCGAGAATGATTTTCAGCTTCACAATTTGATCCGAGAGAAAATATTTTTTTTATTAATTTATTTATCTATAAATTAGGGTTGTGACCGGCGCACGCGCCATTTCTTCTGGTATATCTGGTGAGTTCCCCGGTATATCTTCGGAATCCAATGTACAATGCCAATAAAACTAAAATGGGGCCCACTTGTGAATACCCCCTTCCCAACAAAAAGAGAATTTTTAAAATTGATTTATAAAATGACGGAGTTCTGAAATAACAAATACAAAAAAATACAACCGAATTGAGAACCTCCTTTTTTTGAAGTCGGTTAAACATAGATTTAATTTTTTAAATAAAATCGTCATTGCTCTTGTTTTCTTCATCAGATAGATCGTCTGTGTCTGAACTTGTTTCATCGATGTCGTCTCGTTGCCAGACTCAAACTCGTAATCTGTAAAGAAATAATTTATTATTATAAACAAAATACTTGGAAATAATACGAATAACAAGATTAATATTTTAAACGTACCTTCATTTCCATTTGGTTGAATAATCACGTCTCTCGCAAACGTTGTCAATTGATTTCCTTCAAACCAATCGAAATCGTACCGTCCATCAACATCTTTCCAACCATTCTCTGTTATCGACATTTGTTAAATTTTATTTTCTGTTTTTTCAGTGCGGCCTCGCACGGCGGTAGATTGGAAACATCCATACTTTTTGCATTTTTTTGAATAAATCATTTTCATCTTTGAATTTATTTTATTGTTTTATTGAATATTGCGAGTCGAGCTTCATTAACATTTTAACTTTTTTTAAGCTGTCTAAACGGCAAACAAATTCTTGTATTTTATTAACTACTTCTGTAAAATCGTTCTCGTTTATATTACTCAATTCAGCGAAAGCTTGCAGGAATTCCGTTGATGCTTGTAAAATATTTAAGGACAGTTCTTGCCTTTTTTGAAAAAATCCGGATTATAATCACACCCAGTAAATGCATGCAAAGGTGGCGGAGGAGTCTAATTGAGTGACATTATCGCGCGCTTGATATCTGCACTTCGAGCGACTGCTGACTTCGTCTGTTCCATTAAATTGGGGTCTGACAGGTCTTGGGTTTTTTTTTTCAATCATATACAATAATTAAGTAAAAAAATCATTTTTACCCATTACAAAACTCTTGTATCGACATGATTATCGTGACAACTTAAGCGACGTACTGACTGGCCTCGTTCCACAGCTATGCGGTCTGACCACTTTCTCACGTTTTTTTATACTTTTATAAAGTTTAACACCAATTTTAAACTTTTACGAAACTCTTGTAGTGCATGTCATTATTCAACATAATTCAAAGCGCGCCACTGCATGGTGTTCCACTACCTGACTTTGTGAGTGGATACTCACAAGGTCATATACACCCATAATACGATCTCATATTGAAATATGTGCCATTTTGTAATGGCGCATATTTCTCTTGCCGTTTTTGTTACCAGCTCTTAGGCTAGTAGTAGAAAATCCAATAGAACCTATACCGGCCGTTCGCTTCTCTGATGCATCGGTTGCTGAATGCATCGGCACACGCTGGCTGAGCCAGTCGTCGGCTTTATGCGGGCGCGGAAGCTATCGTTGGAGTAGATTCTTTGTTTGCGTCGAGAGGATATTGAACTTTCCTTTCCACCTAGTGAATGCATCGGCGCATGCTGGTTGGTCAGTCGCTTACTTTATGTAGGGGTGGAAGCTATTGTTGGAGTAGGTTCTTTGTTTTTTAAGTTTTGACGGCTATCCGTGTGTGATACGTCCGTCGGACTGCATCGTGTCTCATGTGATGCAGCGAAATGGAAGACAATAATACGTATATGGATATCAAATATATAACTTGAATGTGTGGTGTGTGTCTTAACAATAAAGAGATTTTCATCATTAAACTTCGTACATAAGCCCTCAATTATTTAGGTACTAAAGGAAGGGCAAAACGCCTATGAAAAATTTAATCATAAAAATGGAAAACTAGATTAGGCATTTTTATCCGGAAAAACATTACCAACAATTTATATGATTAACAGGGTTTCAAAATATTAGTCAATTATTTTGTTGGTCATGTTTACTTTTTGAACATGAAAAAGATATCTGGAATAAAACTGGGTTTTCCGATTTAAATAATTTGCATAAAGCTCTAAAAAGACATAGGTAAGCAATAGGTACCTAAGCAAAATAGGTGTTTTTAAAAATTACTTCCGTTACTTAAAATTTCACTGCACGCGTCTGAAAGATCTTATTCAAACAGATTCAACCCCTAATTATAACAATAAAATATATCAAAGTAATGTCAATGGTCCAATTAAGGATATTGGTTTCCTAACACAAGTCCGCTGAATTCGACGAATTCTATTGTTTATCATTTAGGCCAGGGAAAGAAGATTAATTGAAATGATAATTACATCGTATAAAAAATTGAAAATATGCCTGAGATGAATTTTGTAATATAATAGAACAAAATATTAGGTATATAAAATAAAGCAATCAGTCTCTGTCAGACTCAAATTATACAATGATATAATAAGTGGTATTGAGGCCACTGGTGCACTTCAGGTGTGCTCATTTTTTCCACAAAACAACAAATCCACTCTTCCTGGATCTGATTGCGAAGATGAAGATAGTCATATAATACCAAGTGAAAAACAAGATGGTCAAATACAAAGTGTGTCTTCGTCTTCTGATGCGCTTGATGATTCAACGCGTGGCAAAGGCCGCTTCCTCTTACGAGATTTATTCTGACACAATCCTGGAAACTTTCCTTTAGAAGGCTTTAAAGTTTAGTTTAAAGTTTATTTTCTTCTTTTTAAATCATTTAAATAAAAGATTGTTTTTTATATAACAATATAAATATTATCTTGTTGATCCACCGAACTAATCTTTATTCAACTAATAATTATATAACATAAACGTAATTATATTATATATTTTAAAATTAGAAAATTATAAGTTTTCACTTCCATCGTGTGGTCATAAGCACACACCCATATTTTTTCTATTGGCCTATTGCTGGATGCATGTTGTTAACAACATTTCTAGCTAATCATACTTTAAGCTCCTTATAACTATTCCTTCATTGTCTTCAATTATGTTGAACGATAACCATTTTTTAGTGGGTGGTTCGCCGGTAGTCATATTTCCCAGAAGAAACAAAAATGAATATGTACAAACCAGCTAAGTACCTAGCCTTGAAAAATAAACTTGAAAACAGAAAAATAAAATAAATATATATTCCAAAATAAAGCAAAAAATTCTCAACAAAAAATGAAAACAATAAAATAAATAAAACAAGCAAAACATTCTCATTTAAAAATAAAAACAATAAAATAAGTATTCCAAAATAGGAGCAAAAAATTCTCAACCAAAAACAAAAATACCTTAATACTTAATACCTTAAAAACGTGTAATTAATACCACTATTTTCTATGTCACGATTTAATAATATTATAATCACTAATATCACTATTTTCAGTCACTTTCCACTGCATCTTCACTGTCGCTATCACCATTTCCAAAATTAATCACGGGTTCTATGGCTTGGTTAACAGCCAAATCCACATCCCACATTATCTGTTCCTATTTCCAAAATTAATCACGGGTTCTATGGCTTGGTTAACAGCCAAATCCACATCCCACATTATCTGTTCCTATTTCGTCACGTGAGTAATACACTTCTGCCAATTTTCTGTTGTGACATTTTTGCTCCTCGAATATGGCTCTCTACGTCAGCTAATTTAAAACTTCGACTCACTCTCGCCACTTCTTGCGCCTAGATCAATTCAATGGGGTTTAATTCGCAGTGATAAGGAGGAAATCTGAACATTGTGACTCCATGCGTCAATTTCCCGTTCATTCACTGCCAGTATTTTGTATTTATGAACATGTACCGTAGCAACATGCAGTAATTCCGCCTTCAAGTAATTTTCTTGGTAAGGAATACTATTTTCTGTTAACCATTATTGTCTATGTTAAGGCGCATTATCCATAACTACGACACTTCCTGATTCCAAATGTTTAAGGACGCCGGCAAACCATTTCTCGTATGCTTCGGAATTCATTTCCTCGTGGTAGCCTACGGTCTACTTGGATTGAAATATCAATTCTCCATTAGGCAGAAATCCATTATCACTTCTAGTATGCGTTATAATTAAATGGCGCCCTTTTCCAGACGGCGTTTTGAAACCACTTGTCCAGCCTTCAATCGCAGCTTGCCGTGCATTTTTCACATTTCCATCCTGACAGACTCTCTTCACAGTATGTGCTTCGTTGACCCATGTTTCATCAGAGTGTAATAAATTCTTCGCCCTGCGTTTCGAAACATTTTTATTTTTCGAAGATAATCCATCCGCCAAGCAACAATTTCATATCTTTCTATGAGAATACTCTTTCTGGCTACTTTTCCATACGTAAATTTCATATCTCTCAAAATTGTTGCAAGACTAACCCTGCACTGCACATTTTAGGTATAATATAATTTTCACTTACACCTTGCAGCACCTAATCTAAAGTGGGCAATTCGTTATTTCTAAAGAAACCGTGGAAAAATGCGATACGTAGAACGTATCACATTTTTTTCATCTTCGCCCACTACGATCTTATTTTGTCCGCGTTTCGGTGGCTGTACACTTCCATGTATCTTTTCTTCTCTTAAAAGCGCATATACACGCTTTTAAGAGAAGATATTGACTTTGATGCTTCTGTATAATCAGAACACGGCGACCAATTCATCCTTGTTGCGGTGAGGGTAATCTCTTTGTATGCAGTAAAATACTCGTAAAATAATGTTATTCTCAGCTATTCGGTAGTGCCTACGTTTTTGGAATATTTTCCATCGTTCACTGATATTATATTCACACTCACAGTAAAACAGCACTATATATATACGCGAATATCTCAACCAACGCACATCTCTATCGCGACTGACCGTTACAGATTACAGAATACGTGCGAAAATCCCGCCATCCCGCCAATGCTTGGTAAATAAATGCAAAGGAATGTTTGCCGTATTTATAGACTATGCCAAATGAAAGACATACAGCGCGTCATTCCAATAAGTTAAAAAGAGATATAATCCCCGTTCGGTGTGCGATAGTTACCGCTTTTAACTATAAAAATAAATATTTACGGAATTGCCATATTAAAGCAGACGAAAATAAATGTAAATATGGCTAACATATTGGCCTATACTATATTATTGTATGCCCAATAATTATTTTATGACATTCTTAAATAATATATAACTTTTATATAAGTTGTATTGTGAAATTTGATATTTTAATTGATATTGACACATTTGAGAATTAGATGTGGCAACAGCAATTGTACCTTTAGACGCTCAGTGCACTTCCTATATTTATTAAAACTAATTATAGGTACCTACTTAGGTGCTTATTATCAAAACATTTATTAACTACCTAAATATCTACTTTTAAGGTCAATTTAAAACTATAACAATAGCTACATAATTACTTATTATGTCTCTTTAGAGTAATTTTAAATATCAAAGCAACCTGCAAGGTAAATGAATATATTGACTATAATTATTATAATAATTGCTAGACATTCACATACGTTTAACCAGGTAGGTGTTATATCCTACATTTCAATTATATTTCTTAATTATATCAATACAATAAACAGCTTAGCATATCATCATAATTAATTTATAATATTTATTTGTTTTAGTTTTACTTGCTAATTAAATCATTATTCTAGCAAACATATTTATTTGAGGAAATATATCATACAGATTACATAGTTAACAGCTGAAATTGTAGGCAGATATTGAACATTTGATAATTAATTATTATGTCTACATATATCAGTGGCGACTCGTGACTTTTGTTTTCGAAAGAGGGCAAAGTGTTTTTAAAAAATTAAAACTTTTTGTTGGAAGCGAATTTATTCAAACATGTGAATCTCACAAGAGCTCGAAATAAACTGAAGTTCAATTGATATTGAACTGAATTGAATTGATTGAAGTTCATAAAGTGAGCAGCAATCGCACGATTGTCTGCTTGCCGATAAGGATATAAATGGACACAAGTACAATCAGCATTTAATACAATAGCCTTCTTATTAGTGGTTGATATAACTCTTCCACCCTTAAATGAAAATCCTGGGGTTAGCAACAACAGGATTTGGTAACCTAACATCATGTAGATCCTGGGGTTGAACCTCGTTTATAACTTTTGGTTTACATATTATTTGTTTACAATATAAGTAATATAAAATATAGGCAATAAGAATAATAAGAATAATATAAAGGATAATTGTCCATACACTAATATTATTAAAGTGAATTGGAACTTCTAAAATTGATTTTATATTTTTATCTTGTGTTTCCAATGCACTCTGTACATGTTTTAATTCATCTAGATTAATTGCGTCCATCTTTAAAGGTTTAAATTTAGCAATTAAATGTTTATTTGGGATGTTATTAATGTCTAATTTGGGTAAATCAATAGTTTTAAAATAACTAGCAATGTTTTGATAATTTCTAATTTGCACGTCTTTTATTTGCACTTCACAATTTAAACTGAGTTCTAACCCAAATGTCCCTCTAAGTGGCACATTATCTTTATTAGCACCACACTTTTGGACTGCAGCGATGTCTTCAGGTATGATGAGGATCCACTGGTTTTTCTCTATCTTTTGAATTTTGACATTTTTTATTTCAGCTGGTATTATTTGACAGTTAGTAATATTTTTAGAGTACCTTAACAGTTGTACTTCACAAGGGGCTTCACTTTCTTCCTTAATCTTAACAGGGCTAGTGTCATGACATATAAATTCATCTTTGGTAATTTCTTGGCATTTTGAGTCGGAGAACATGTAATTTTGCTCATTTAAGATAAGGTATTTTGACTGTGGTAGAATGGTTTCAAAGGCATTATTTCTTTGTATGGGTAAGGAATATAAATGATAATAATTATAATTATCATGCTCAACAATAGGGATTTCGAGAATAAATATTATTTTATTTTGTTTACTGTAACTTTTTATATTTACTGTTTTCTCAAAAAATAATACGTTTTCAAGTATTGGTTCGAAAGGTAATTTGTTATCTGTTAAATGAACACTAATTAATTTTATTTCATTTAATAATTCCTCGGGTTTAATAATAGAATTGTGAAAAGTATTTAATTTAGAGAATGTTATACTAATTTCAATTTTCTCCAAAATATCATAGATAACTTCGAATGCTGTAGTTATCTGAGAAATAACCATTTCAATAAGAAAATAATTATAAGTTTCAATATTCTTTAATTCTACGGTTTTTAATACTTGTTCAATCTGTAAAATACGTGATTGTAAAATTAATTGATTATGCGCCAAGACTTGGGTATTGTTCTGAAAACTTTGGATAGATTTTTGAAGAAGTGTAATTTGATCGTTAATTATTGTTTTTATTTTAACTTGGTTATCTGATAATATTGAAATAGCTCTGTCATATTTTTCAGCATCATTCTGGTCTAAATTTCCAGATACTGATTTTATAATAGATCCTAGTCCGTCTATAAGTCCACGTTTTGTTCTGTTATAAATTAAGGGATTGAGTTGCTTAATTTGGGTTGTTATTTTATCTTTTAAAATATTTAAAAGATTGTATGAGTTATGAAATTCTTTTCTGTAGTCACTTGAAATATTAGTTTCTAGTGCGTTTTGCAATCTAAGGAAGATAGTCTGAAGTGTATAAAATTCTTCTATAACGTTGGTTATGTCGAAAATTTGGATAAATGTCCAACAGTCAATTTTGTTTTGTGCATTGCCTAATTTTAATGGTAATAGTCCAGGATTATTGATTAGATTATGGAATCTGGGGTTGGTGAGTTCGCTGTAGGAACAGGAGAAGTACCTGTAACAAGAGTAGGTTTTCTCAATTCTTTAGTATGAATTATTTCTTTTTTGTTTCTATTTTGCATACTAGTAATGTCTACACGATTTCTTTCTAAAATATCTGTTATTTCATACGGTCCTAAAAATTTATTATGTTTTTTATTTCTACCTTTAGGGTTCTGCTTGTAAACGGTTTGGCCTAAAGTGAATTCATTATTTTCACCTTGTACGTTAAGTTTCGATAATGTTTTCTGCTTTTGAGTACTTAAATTTTCGTTTACCCGTTGATAAACATGGTCTAGTTTTTGTTTATGATTTTCGGCGTATTCCGCGAAGAATGTAACAGGTAAAAATATTTCATTAGGATTCCTGGAGTGTGTATGACCAAATGTGAGTTCGAAAGGGGTATATTTGGTCGCGCTGTGAATTGAACTGTTATAACCAATAATAGCGTAGTCCATTAAATCGTTTGTTTCATCGGGATATTTTTCTTTCAATATGCGTAAATGTTCAATTATGGTTGAATGAAAACGTTCAACAATACTATTTGATTCATGGTGTGCTGGAGTTGTAAAATGGATTTTTATTTTATGTAGATTTAAAATTTCTTTCACTGTATCATTATTAAATTCAGTACCATGATCTAGAACTATTTTTTCTGGGATTCCGAAAGAAGAAAAGTATTTAATTAAGGCGTTGCTAATATGAATAGCTGTTTTTCCATTAACATGAATAGCTTGTGCGAATTTAGTGAATGCGTCTACTAATGTTAAGTAATTTTCTTGGTTATATGTAAATATATCTATATGAACTATCTGGAAGGGTTTTGAGGCAGTTTCTGTTAACATAAGGGGTGTATATGGTTTCTTTCTAGCATATTTTGTTCGTTGACAAATATTACATGAATTTATAAAATTTGTTATAGTTGTTTTCATATTTATCCAATAATAATTTCTTTTTAATGATTCTAAAGTTTCTATAATTCCTCTATGATTAGCTTTTCCTTCGTGGTGGTTTTTGACTAAAAGTATTTGTTCTTCTTTATCGGTTACAGTATTTACTCTTTTTGTGCATCTAATTAATCTAGGTCCCTTTTCTGAGAAATGTTCTAAATATACTTTATTAAAACTTTTATACAAAAGATATGTATGGAAATGCATACAATATACTTTTTCTGAAACAGTATAGTATTTTAAAAATTCTAAAATTAATTCTTCATTATCTTTTTCGGGGATCTTTACTGTTAATATTCTATGATGTTCATAGCGTTCTAATCTAATATTTGTTTTAGGGTACGGTTGCGGTAAAACTAAAATCTGATTTACTTTATTATTTATTATTTCGTCTAATATTTTAATTCCATTATTTGGAGTTTCGTTAAAAGTAGTGTTAACAATGTGTCTTGGTAAAATCGCCTGGATTATTTGTTACTGACTCATTTTCGTACATATTTAATTTAATTCGAGCAAGTGCATCTGCATCGGTGTTTCGTTTGCCTTTTGCATAAATAATTGGATATGACCAAGGCGAATGAATATGTTGAATTATATTTTGCTCTAGCATTTTTTCAATTTGATTTTTAATTTCAGCGTTATATTTTTCTTCTAAGTTGCAATGGTCTAAAAGAAGAATTTTTAAATTTGATTTTAAAATATGATTTTGGGTTTGATTTATTTCGTCAGAATTTATTTCCTTTTTTTCCATAAAATGTAATTCGTTAATTTTCAATATTTCTACTTCAGAAGGTTCTTTGATTTTAATCTTTTTCGTTCCTGGGCTTGAATTTATTATAGTGGTGATAGCAAAATGAATATTGTCGTTTACCCTAGTAAGATGTGATTCTAATTGGTTTTCAAAATGTATATAACTTAAAAGTCCTATACCTTTTTCTTTATTCACTGGTAATTTAACAGTTTTTTCTGTTCTTGGTGGTATTGAAAGGGTATAATTTTGAATTTTGAGATAATTTTTTAATTTTGTTAATTCTTCTGGTTCATAAATTATAGGAATTTTGCTACTAGGAGTTGTGATTAATTTTAAGTCAATGTCCACATTTGCTTTAATTTGTTTTAAGAAATCAATTCCAGTTAGTCCGTCATATTTATCACTAAACTTAAATAAATAAAATTTATGTTTTTGTGGAATCTTAAAAATTTTAAAAATAGGTATTATCATTACTTCATTGTGATAACTTATGTTATGAGCAGTTTGAATATGAAAGTCTTCTTTAAAAATATATTTTCTATAAAATTTTTGTGCTAATGCAGGGTCCATAAGACTTCGTGTGCTACCTGTATCTATTAGAAAATTTGCGTTCAATTCTGGTATAAAAATATAAGGTAAGTTGGATTTTATAATATTTAAATTTATTAAGTCACACTGGTTATTGAAGGGTCCTGAGGAAAATTTACATTATTTTCTTCTGGTGAAACGTTATTTTCGATTTCGTTTGGTATATTTTGTTCTGCTGGTATATAATCTAAATGTGAAGGGTACATATCGAAATTATTGTCGTCACAAGTATATTGGTAATAATTATTATACTCGTCATTTGTTTCAATTAAACCTGTATTAGAATAATTTTGTTCACCTGGTGGATAATATTCAAAATTTTGATTTTCGAATTCGTTAATATCTTGGGCAAATAATTGATTTTGTGTGAATGTTTTTGGTTGTGGTAATTTACTGTTACTTGACGATGTGTCCATTGGTTCAGGTTTAAAACGATTTATTTGGCTCGGAGATCTATTTTGCTGCGGAAATTGTTGATTTCGCATAACTTGGCTAGGTCTCTGAAGAAAATATTGGTTTCTTTGTGTAGTAAAATTATTATTTGGTCTAAACTGATTTTGTGAAGTTTGAGGAAACGTATTATTAATAAAAGGTTGTCTTATCTGAGGTTGAGGCGTAAATTGAGGTCTAAACGTATTTTGTGGGAAACTTGTACTTCTATAAGTTTGCTGAAACGGTAATTTTACAAGATTTTGATATTGTGGATTTCTTTGTAATTGTTGAGGATTGTTATTAGGGAAATGTCGTTGTGATTGCTGATTAAAATTTGTTGTAGCTAGTCTTGTCATAGGTGTAAATGTAGCTTGCGAATTTAATGTGTTTGTCCTCTGTTGACTATAAAGAAAATTTTCTTCCTCTACAAGTAAAGACATTGCTTTTTCAAGACTATCTGGATTCCTTAATCTCACGTTATTCTGAATTTGTCCGCTAAGTCCTCTTAAAAAGGTTCTAAGTGCTAAACTATTATAATTACGACTTTTCAGTAATCTTTCTTGTTCTGTCATTGGCAGAGTATTTAATTTTGATAATATCAAACTTCTGGCATCTTGACATCTAATGCCGAAATTATATGGGGTTTCATTTTTGTTAGGTCTTAAAATAATTAGATCTTGTTCTAGACAATCAATATTTCTTTGATCACTGAAACTTAAATTTAGTGCATCTTTAATATCTATCCAAGTTCTTAACTCTGTTCGTGATCCCATTAAAATTAGCGCTCTACCTATTAATTTTGCAATAATTGCACGTAAAATAAATTCATTAATTGGTGGATTATGTTCGTCATAAAATGTGGTTATTAAATTTTCACAATTGTCGATAAAAATTCCTAAAGTATTCGGGTTACCATCATATCTTGGAACGTTATCTATGTACAATCTTAAAAGCTGATATTCAAGTGGTCTTGGGTTTGGCATAGTTAATGAATTAAAATTACTATTATTTTCTGATGTAAAAAGAATATCAAGTCTATGTGCCAATTCGTCGATATCAGGGGTTAATGACATAAAGTTTTAATTTTGATTTATAATTTTCGCATTATGTTTAATTCGGAATAAATAAATATTATTTATTATACGGGAGAATATTATGTACAAAATTTCCTTTGAAGAACATGAAAATACAAATTATTCAGGGGAAATTACAAGGAAAAATGTTTAAGGAAAGCAAAAATGTTCGACTTACAGTAGTAAGGTGAAAAGTTTCATTTCCTTGGCTTGCTTAAACTAAAGTTGACTTCTTTGTTGTTGTTTGTTGGTTGCAATTTCTTCTTAGCCTAATGCCACTAGGAATCAGTCGATTTTGTACTTCTTCCCTGGACTTCCTAAACTAGCTGGTTTTGGCGATGTGGTCCTCTACCAGTGGGTGTTGAATTCGGCGATGTTGTCCTTGTCCAACGGCTTCCTGTTTAATTCTTTCGTCGCACTTTGTTCCTCTCCAAACAAGTTTGTTTGGTTTTTTCACTAATAAACTGTCAAAACAGACCGGAATTTGCGATTTTTGGCTCTCCCTTTAGTGATCCTACCGACTGCGCCACTTTTGTTTTCGAAAGAAGGCAAAGTGATTTTAAAAAATTAAAACTTTTTGTTGGAAGCGAATTTATTCAAACATGTGAATCTCACAAGAGCTCGAAATAAACTGAAGTTCAATCGATACATAAAGTGAGCAGCAATCGCACGATTGTCTGCTTGCCGATAAGGATATAAATGGGCACAAGTACAATCAGCATTTAATACAATAGCCTTCTTATTAGTGGTTGATATAACTCGTGACTCGTGAGATAAAGCAAGTGAAACTGCAATTCACCCTTATTTTCACATATTATGATGGCTATTTTTTCAAGCCAATGTGTTAATAATGTAATTATAGTAATTATAATTATTAGTTTGCTACGGTGCATGGATTACGGTGCATGGTATTACAGTGCATGGTATTACGGTGCATGGAACCAGGAGAAGCATTATCTTTCTTAAAGTATATATTTAAATTTATTGTACATTCAACTGCGTTATTTAAAATACCTTTTTATATTTTTAATATAAAATATTTTTTGTGTTAAAATAAAAATATTAAAAATACTAATTGATGATTTTTAAAAATCTAATTTCTTTCTCTTAGTGTAATGCAATAATTTTGGCTCAAGTCACTATTATTTTAAACAAATTTTAATCTAAAATTAAATAAACTCGTTTAATTGCTATCGTTCTAGATGAAACACCTGATGTGACTAATTTAAATCAACTTCATGAGCTACGTCAAAAATGGTTAAAAATTGAGTTACACTTTTTTATAGAAATAATTTTCTCAGAATTGCTTCCATTATTTGGATTCTCACCACAAGCCACTCATAATAACGTTAATAGTGAAGTGAAGCCTACCTATTAACCTATCCTAACCATCCATGGTACTACCCATCTATTATAAGATGGTCTAAAATCTTAACATGATAAGCTTGCTTTATACATATGTGTTAAAATGAGAATCGATTCGAATCAATTGAATTACACATTTGAAAAACATGTATGCATCTATTGCACCTATATACATACCATCATACCAATAACTTTGCTAAAACCAACTTAATAAAACTCTAATTTAAAACTCATCCTTCATTCTGAACTTAAGAATGATGTTTTAAATTAGAATCTTAACTGTATGATGGGTACCTACAGAATACTACTTTCGGTGTGCCTTTCATTTGATGACTAACATAAATAAAAGATCCAATTAAGTAATTTTAATTTCCAGTCGAGTCATCAAAGGAAGTACTAAATACAATCTATATGATATAGTTAGGTAGCTAAATAATAGATTATATTACATAGTTTACAAACACATTTGTATTTGTATGAATTAATTAATTTCCTTTTTAAAAATAAGATGTTAACAAAAGGTGTAGCCTTATTTTTTTCTTTGACTTTATTGGCTAGAGCCAGTGAGGATCTTTGCGCAGTAAATTTCTGTTTTCCTTTGTACGAGAGGAAAGTGATATAACATATTTTTTTAGTGGTTGTACCACTTGTACCTAATTGAAATGATGAATTAAGTGCAACTATGCGCGCGCGATATTACGAAATTTCCCAGGAAATTTAAACAACACGAGATATAATTTGCGGGTTGTTTTGGATACTGATTTTCATAACACCCTGCGATTAACAGGTGCATTACTAACAAATCCCAATAAGACTCAAACTATCCTCATCTGTTCTTAACATTCCCTTTTTTGATTCACTTTCTTATCTCTTTAATTAAAGGAGATACACATTTTTATAACACTGCTTATTTTTATTAACTGTTTATTGATAACTCAACAAGTTAACAACACTTAACATACTAACACTTAACAACACTTAACTAATATTCAGTGTTCTCCTCCTCTTGCACAAATCACTGCCTCACATCGACGCCTCATACTGAAAATTAAGTTTATAATTTCACCTTGGTCAATATTTTCCCAAATTTGCTGCAGACTTTGTCCAAGCTCTAGCTGATTAATTAGATGACGAGGAAGTTCTCTCAACCGTTTGCCCATAATGTCCCAGAGATGTTCTAGTGGATTAGAAAATGAAACCATGTCAACAAAACACAAAAACAAGCCTGCTAGGCATTTTTTTTTTAATGTATATAAAAAGGTCAATAAAACATGCAGTGCTACAAAAATGTGTATCTCCTTTAATCATAAAGATAAGAAGGTGAGTCAAAAAATGGAATGTTAAGAACAGATTAGGCTATAGTTTGAGCTTATTGGGATTTGCTATTGCTGCTACTGTTATCCACAAGATGTTATGAAAATCTTGGAAACATCCAATATCAGAATAACACCCCGTATGTAAGAGAAACATGAACTTCTAGTATTTGTATATGTCATTTTACGGAAAAAAAGCATTCTTCATTAAAAAATCTGCTTGTGCTTAAACCCATAAATATGTACTTTAATTTAAATTTACATATACAGGGCGTCCGTTACCACAACATTTTTGTTTATAATAGGCGAAATAAAAAAAATCAATGTTTCTAATTTTGTTCATTAAAAAAAATAATGTTTGGTGTGTTGTTTTTCATGACCAGGTTAGTGGCCCATACTTCAATAGAAGAAAATTTAGGCCAACATGAATAAATATATAAATATCTTTGCAAACCTTTGTACTACCTTGGTTACATGCCCCCATATCCTGCACAAAGAGAAGAAAAGTACTGGCAGCAAGATGGTTGTCCAGCACATTCAACATAACTGGTAAAGCAGTGGATGGTTGAATTAGCACTTTGGAGACATATTGGTTGGAAGATACGATCCAATTGAATGGCCTGTTAGATCACCTGACCTATTACCTATGGACTTCTATGGACCTATGGACTTCTTTTTATGGGGCATTTTGAACCAAAAAGTATCCGCTGATGGCCTTCCACATAATTTAGATGTTTTGAAAAAAAGAACAACGGACGTAATCAGATAAATTAATAGGCCTACGTGTACAGCGAGTTTATCAGCAGAGCAAATGTGTGGATGTTGGAGGGAGTTATATTAAGTAACAGTTGCTTCATTAATTTTTTAAATAATTTATAATTTTATCTGTAATGGTTTTAAATATGATTAGTAATGTTGTAAAATTAGATTTAAAAGATTATTTTTAAAACAAATTATATAGTCTCTCATTTTCACTGATCTAATTTGATTCAAATAACCAGCTTTGTATATTAAACATTTAAAATGAATAACAACAAAGCGTTTTACTAAGTTTTGCGATAAAAAGTTATCTCACTTTTCTCACTTTTACTTACTTTGTAGTAACGGACACCCTGTATATGTAAACTCAAATTAAACTACATTTTTATGGGTTTAAACATAAGCAGAATTTTTTGTGAAGAAATATATATATGTATATATATGTATATATATATATATATATATATATATATATATATATATATATATATATATATATATATATATATATATATATATATATATATATATATATATATATATATATATATATATATATATATATATATATATATATATATATATATATATATATATATATATATATATATATATATATATATATATATATATATATATATATATATATATATATATATATATATATATATATATATATATATATATATATATATATATATATATATATATATATATATATATATATATATATATATATATATATATATATAAATATATATATATATATATTTATATATATATATATATGTATATATACATATATATATACATATATATATATATGTATATATATATATATATATATATATATATATATATATATATATATATATATATATATATATATATATATATATACCTATATATATATATATATATATATATATATATATATATATATATATATATATATATATATATATATATATATATATATATATATATATATATATATATATATATATATATATATATATATATATATATATATATATATATATATATATATATGTATATATACCTATATATATATATATATATATATATATATATATATATATATATATATATATATATATATATATATATATATATATATATATATATATATATATATATATATATATATATATATATATATATATATATATATATATATATATATATATATATATATATATATATATATATATATATATATATATATATATATATATATATATATATATATATATATATATATATATATATATATATATATATATATATATATATATATATATATATATATCTATATATATATATATATCTATATATATATATATATATATATATATATATATATATATATATATATATATATATATATATATATATATATATATATATATATATATATGTATATATACATATATATATATATATATATATATATATATATATATATATATATATATATATATATATATATATATATATATATATATATATATATATATATATATATATATATATATATATATATATATATATATATATATATATATATATATATATTAACAAAGCTCTTAATGTCCCCACTGTTGGGCGACAATTGTGATTTATAATAAAATTTAAGGAAAATTTATGAAAGTTTAAAATATTTAAAGTATTGTTTTGATAATTAAGTACAGTGATTACACAGCGAAGAAATACCTGATAAGATTCCAGGATACTTACTTTGTCTCTTCCCTATTGTATCCTTCCCATGGGCGCCAGTTCTATGAACACTTATTGGTAGTTGGAGGAGGTTCACTGATAAGCATAAGTCCTCTATTAGGCCAGTCAAATTAAAAAAATCGGTGGAAAAAAATCCTAGAGTTGAATTTTTTTTATTCTTCCTTTACACTTGGGCAGACGTATATCAAAAGTCCCCTAGGGTGGAGGGTGAGCTCGAGGAAGAGGGGGGGTTTAAAGGTACCATAATTCAGTTTTTTGCCTTATATCTCGGAAACGATTACTCCTATCGTTTTTTACCCTCTTACAAAATGAAAGCTGATAAGATTTCATATAAAAATGTTCCTTTGCATTTTTGTCGTAGGACTAACCGTAAGCGAGGTTATTAGGCTGATAAAAGAAAAATCATTTCACAAAATATGCTTCATGTGCATTTAGAGTATTTATTGTACTGTTCAAGATTGATAATACTGACTTAATAGATGATTTGACTAAAACAGTAAATTACATTTATTGGGTGCAACACTTCATTAGACTGGAGAGGAGGTCACGAGGTTCTATAGCTATTCTATACTGTCTTGTTTAGTACAATATCAATAGATAGTTGATTTAATATAAATGATTTTAGTAAAATACATTAAATTGAATGTATTGATTCCAAGTCGTCCTCATAAGTTGCATTTTCATCTTCGTCCTAAACATTGAAAACCTAGTTACAATCTTGTTAATTACAATATTAATAGACAGATGATTTAATGTAGATAATTTGAATAAAACTTACAGTATCCTCATATGCCAGATTGTCGACTTCAACTGGAGGGCCGTTCGTGCACGCGCCCTCACAGTTATAGCATACTGAAGAGCAATTGATGCCTGCCTTGCGGCATCCGCAACGTGCCCCACAGCCTTTGGTGCAACTGCAGAATATTGTTTAAAGGATTCCAGCTGGGGCAGGTTGATCTAAGGTTGTCAAGGGATGAAGATCTCCATCTGCTCTTTTTATCCAACCCCAATCAGTAGGTTTGAGTTTGTTGCCCAGCCATTCTTGAACTTGCAAATAGACTGTATGAGTGTTGCAGTGCATAACCCTTAGTTGGAGGTAGGGAGGAGAGGTCTGGCTTCACCCTTGTGGAGTATTTTAGGATTGCTGCGTTGCGCTGTTTGTTCATATCTGTTATTCTAGCGTTGTACATTGCTAGAAAGATCTGCTCCCCGGCATTTGCAACTTCCTTAGGTGTTGAAGTCTAAATGCACATAAAGCACATTTTGTGAAATGATTTTTCTGTTATCAGCCTAATAAACTCGCTTACGGTTAGTCCTACGACAAAAATGCAAAGGAACATTTTTATATTGAAAACTCATCAGCTTTCATTTTGTAAGAGGGTAAAAAACGAAAGGAGTAATCGTTTCCGAGATATAAGCAAAATACTGAACTATGGTACCTTTAAACCCCCCCCCCTTTCTCGAGCTCACCCCCCCCCCCCCACCTTCGGGGACTTTTGATATATGTCTACCTAAGTGTAAAGGAAGCGTTTAAAAAAAGTTCCAACTCTCTAGGAACTTTTTCCACCGATCGCCCTATTTTTGTTTAATTTGACTAGGCTATATGGTCAATAAGAGGGAATTCAATTAGGCCTCTATTTATTTTATAATATTTTAACTTAAAATTTGAAATTATTTTAAAATGGTCAATGGATCTATGATACTTATTCCTTTGATTTGTCAAGGAGATTGAAATTTAAGAATTCTTATTAATTATAGATTTTAAATTATATCCTGAAAAGTTTGAGATAATAATAAAGCAGAGGTTGTATTATAGGACTACTATTATTTTCATACAAATGGAAGTATGATTGTCACTATGACAATTGCAATGCACAAGTACGAAGTTTATACATATGCAAGTTATAGTGCAAATGGAAGTAGAAATTTTAATGCAAATTATAATGCAAAATAGAAGAAATTAAATTTAAAACCTTATAACTATCCTACGCCAAAACCTACGTAACTTATTCTAATAAAATGGGACTAAGCCTCTGGAACAATGTTTACTTAAAATTAAATATATTTTAGATGGTTATTACCTTGTGAAGTTTTATATTAATCGTTTTTGCTTTCGAATCATGATACATTGTTAGTTGTATCATGCTTTCGAATCACAACACTATTCACTATTTTCACAAAACTGGATTGTTTACACTGATGCTGGAGTCTGTTGCTGCCCTCTACTGGAACGCTGCTAGACTTTTAGAATGTGGCTAACTTCTTTTACACGCCTGCTGCCATCTACCGGTACACTGCCGTACCCTGGAATGCTGCTATACTCGATGATACGCTTGTTGATTTATTTGGATCTGGATCTTATCAAATTGAAAATCGTTAGATTCTTTACTCACTGCTTTTGTAATTTAATACTCCTTTTCTTGGTCTGCTTGCCACACTGGTCTATATCCCAGTAACGCTGTCTGGAGACGCTACACTTGTTATGACGTATTTTCGGCAAAAATCACTTAATACCGTAGTTAAAATTGATTTTAAAACGTTTCCCTTTGGGATTCCACTGACGTCGCACTATTTTATTGAATTTAATTTACTTATAACTATTAAATTTCTACAATATTATTAATCGAAACTTAGCGAGCTGTTCACACTTCGAACACTATAGCTGAACTCCGTAACATTATTATCCGAACATTATTATACGTAACCACGGATGTGATACCAAATTAAACAGTTGAAGTTCCTTAGATACTAACTTCTGGCTTTATTGTTGTTGTATAATCTGGCCAATCAAATGAATAGCTATTATTATATTTATTTAGCGTTACGTTTACACTATAATTTATAATATATATATGGTTTAATTTTGAATTATAAGCTGTATTCACTTATCACATTCACCTTTTGTTGACTAATTTCGAAATTTCAAATAAGCGTCATTCCTACATCGTAGTTTTTCTTCGAGAGTCATGTTCTTGAAACCCGTTTCTATGACGATGCTTTCGCATTAATCTTTTAATATAAAGATAGTTTATGTATGCCTGATATTATATAAATTTTGTTGCGACTTCTCTATTGCAATTATGCTAAATATAGAATTTTGCGCCGATAATTAAAACTTAGATATAAAGCAAGTAGATACTAACCAATCAGATGCATAGTCGGTTGGCGTTTCGTGTAGTATATATGCGATCTATAGCGATACGTGCATGAGTGTAATGTTACCATAGTTGGTACGATATGGATTGATCATAAATTTTATATTAATTCATAATTTCATAATTTGGTATATTTACTATATTTAGTCTCTAGTAGATATTCGTTCATCTCAATATATATATATATATATATATATATATATATATATATATATATATATATATATATATATATATATATATATATATATATATATATATATATATATATATATATATATATATATATATATATATATATATATATATATATATATATATATATATATATATATATATATATATATATATATATATATATATATATATATATATATATATTAGCGTTTAAGTTCTTTGCTGAATATTAATACTTCATCACTTTCAGTGACATTTTGTGACATTAGTTTCGACAGAACTGAAAACATAAACCTATTCTACATTCATATGTTCTATTTGAACATATTATATATAAAAGCATTAGGCGTACAGTTCTCCAGAAGATGTTAAACTTTAAAATGCATAAAATCTTGTAGAATCTATTAAAACAACTACTTTTCCTAGCTATATGCTAGAAAATATTGAATAGAAGATATTGACTACATGTAATAGAATTCTAAGCATTTAAAGAGGGAGAGATACAGAAATTTCTTGCTTAGTCAAAACTAAAATCATTTGTTGGATTTTATGTATTAATTGTTATTTCGAAAATTCGAAAAAAATCCAATTTTCCCTGGAATATATTTATTAGCTTTTTCACAAAACAAATATAAATAGCAAAGAATTTCAAGGCTATAAAAAACTATACTACCTACCTATCTTAATACCTACCTGGTAAAAAGTTAAACAGATGTAGTTATGAGGCATTTCTAACTATACTGTATCCAACGAGAGAATGGACTTGCACTCGAGCGAAAATTCGTCTGTTTTGGTCATATCTCCGCCCCTTAGAACATTAGTTCAACGCCCTCAACGTCTTAATTGGCTCAGCAGGTAGCCAGGGCCGGCGCCTGGGTCCGATACCTACCTAGCACCTAATTATATAAAGTACCTACTACTGCCTACCTATTCACAGTTTGTATTTGTAGTCTCGCAAGTACGGTTATTTTAGTTGTGTTGTTTAGTTTTAAATCTATTATAAGAATGGCAGCAGCCAGAGACGAGATAAATCCACCATTATCGCCAATTAAGAAGAATAAAAGAGGCCAGGTAAAGAAATATAATAATAAATATGTTTTATTTAATACGCATACTATTCACCACCAGTAACCGTGGTCAATGATTTATTTTTGTTTTTAATTTTAGGTCGTGCATCAAAGTCAAAAAATAATTATAATAAATTTATATAAGAAACTACCTCACTCGGAGTAGTTTCCACAAACACCAAAACACTTTTCCTTCGCTCGACGCGCGTTACGCCAACCAAGTTGGCATCATCCGGAGACGATTAAAACTAATCTTAAACTACAAAATCTACCGTATTTATACTATTTTTCCTGTGACGTCATTAATGATATCACCGTGAAATTTACGCGTGACTAATCACGCTTCAATGATCGGTTGCTAAGCAACGCGTAAAGCGGGGTACGGTATGATATCACCGTGAAATTTACGCGTGACTAAACACGCTTCAATCATCGGTTGCTAAGCAACGCGGAAAGCGGGCTATACGGGATAGGTCCCTTGTCGCTATTCATACTACCATTACATTTTACAATTTCTATGCTCTCAAATGCATCCAACTGTCTATTATTGGTCACATTTCTAACTAATCTTAAATTACTAATATCTATTCTATGATTGTTGTCAAAAGCATGTTGTGCAACACTAGACTTATCTGTTCTTCCATATTTTAGATGAGCCATATGTTCTTTAAATCTGGTGTTAATTGACCGTCTCGTTTGTCCAATATATTTTCGATCACAATCATTACAACTAATTTCGTAAATCCCAGACCTTTCATTTGGAACAATTTTATCCTTTGGATTGTCTAAAAGTTGTTGTAATTTGTTGCTCTACGAATGAATCGCTGTTATACCCACGTTTTTGAAAACCTTACTCAAACCACGAGTAAACCGGGGTTCGTACGGGATGGATATATATTTTGGAGCCTCTATATCCTTTTGAAAGGTCGTAGAATTACAAAGTGTGTCCTTAAATTTACGCTTCCTAATTAGTTTTTCAACTATATCTCTAGGATAACCATTACTCACAGCTATATCTTTAATTAATACTTTTTCTTTTTCAAATCTCTCATTACTGAGAGGGAAACTTAGTAAACGAGGGACAAGAAAATTGAAACTTGCCATTTTATGTTGATAGCAGTGGTGAGAGTCATTAGGGATATATCTGATCGTACTGGTATCTTTTCTATATATATATATCAAATTCTAACCTATTATCACTATTTTTAATTACTAATACATCTAAAAATGAAAGTTTTCCATTATTTCCTAGTTCATATGTAAACTTTACAGAAGTGAAATGACTATTTAATTTGGAAATGAAGTTTTCTACATCCGCAATCTTAGTGTCAAACACGGCAAAAATGTCATCCACATACCTAAGCCAAATCCTAGGAAAATACTCGAATTCTTCTTTTGCTTCAGTTGCAAAACGACTCATGAAGACATTACCTCCAGACTCCATAAGAAACTACCTATTCACCTACTTATCACCTACTTACGAATTTATTTCATCGAATGACGGTCCTGCGTAGCTCGTTACAGAGCCCCTCCTCTTTAGTCGCCGATGCGCAAAGCAAGTCCATTCTCTTGTTGGCTATAGAAACATACATTATCCCAAACAGCACAAAATCCCAAAACAAAGTGAAATAGTAATTTTATTCTGATGTATCCGGCTTTTGCAAAAGGCAGATCCTACGGCATCACTAATTTTAAATCATACACTAGACATATAGAAAATTTCATGTTTTAATCAAATATAAACAACGTACAATATAGAGTACATAATATCTCATATATATTTATTTATAATATAATATATGAAATAACCAAACAATACATTTTTTATAGAAATAAAGATATAAGACATCCCTTGATAAAGTGATAAGGAATGTATGACAAAATACATAGGAAATAAAAAAATATAAACATAAAATATATCACTAAAATTAGAGTAGTTCTTTTAAATTTTGTAACGATTTTCTTAATAGATCCTGTTGGCTACGTGCATGCTTGATTTCCAGTTCGGCTAATTCTATTAAACTGCAAAAAAAAAACACTATAAATATAAACAATATTCTTGCTGATTTTCTTGTCAAGTAAGTACAGTTGGCGCCACCTAAATGTGAACGGATTTTGGTTTTCAAGCAGATTTCATTTGGAATTTGTTGTAGTATATAAGATTTTTTTAGTAACACAGAGATAATATTGATAGAATTTTATTATCACTTTCTTATGGTACTTAATTGAAAAGACTACACAAATAATATAAAAGTTGTTAACAAAATAAATCGCTAATAATCCGGTCAGACATTCAAGGTTACAATAATTTGCATAAAGCTGAAAATTGGTACAAATGTTGCGAACACCATTATAAATGAAATTTGAAGTCCCCATCGATCCCACATCTGCAACAAAAATCGTTGAAAAAGTTGCGTTCTCTATAATATGCACACACTTCCACCTGTGAGGTAGTCTACTTGGCGCGTTTTCTTTTTGTGGCCCTGGTAAGCCTATTCCACGATCTATTGTGGTTTTGTTTAATTAAATAATATTGTTAAATACAAAATGGTACTATTGGAAATGATGAAAGCAGTGTGAAGTATGAGGAATTGGGGAAAATTATTCGTCTGATTGATAATTATCTAATCGAACTTCCTCTTCTCATACTTTTCTGATGGCGAACTTCTCCTTCTTCCTGATGGATACGAGTAAATTGTTCTAACAGCGTCTGCTCGCTGATATCGTTAGAATCCTCTTCTGATGGCAATTCAACATTGGAGCACGACCGGTACATGATAATGAACAAAACAATTTTTGCAGCCGCATTTAGCACTACAAACCTTTTTGCAATTGAAAAAAATTGTATTAAGGAGTTTTTCCGGTGCAGGTGGGAGTAAAGTCTGGATTGGTTCCAATGTATTGTCAATTAACTTCCAACCCCAGTCTTCTGGGTCCAGTTTATTACCAAGCCACACTTGAACTTGATAATATACCCGAAATAGATGTAGATGAGCAGAAGCAGAGGTTGGAGGAAGAAGCGAATTGCACTCGTTTATTGTTACAAGTATTTTTTAGAAAAAATAAGAATCGAAACTTATCTAAGTAAGTAATTTTTTTTGGAACTCCATATACAGAAAGCGAATTCCCTTGATGATTACAGCTTGTGGAGTAGAGTTCCTCTCTTTAAAAACTTTAGTTTTTTCTGACAAGAAGTATTAATTATTGTTTTCAGCACATATATTTTTTTATCTTTACAAATGACAAAACTTCTATTTAAATTACGAATTAAATTTACCTATTTAAATTATTTGCTATTTTAAAATAAGACGTTCAGTATCAACTTGTTCAATAGGTAACATATTTTATTCACTTTACTGAGAAAGGATGAGAAAAACAGATTTTTAATGAATAATGAATCAATAATTTATCGTTCGCCTTTTTCAAATATATACAGTCTGTAATCTAAACAGTTTAAAATCATGTGCAGTCTAAAACATGTAGTCAAGGAGCTGCTTTTTAACTTAATGCTTTTGAACACAATAAATTCGAACCATAAGTAAGTTTTCTCTGTACACAACTAATATCTGTTATTAAATTAAACATACCTTCTATAGTTTCTATCATGAATTATCTATGTAATTTATGAATTTACTTATAATGCAGGATCCTTCGGCAACTTCGATCCTTCGGTAACATGAACTGCAAACGCAATATGAGCTACGAACCATACACAGAATAAGGAACAATTGACCATATTAGTTAGGTTAGCATCTCAGAGTGGCGGGGGTTCCTATTTTAAAAATTTATGTATTGGGGTCTTATGGTGACTCAAGTTTAAGACTGCCTGTAGACGTGATAGAAAGTCTGTTAGTGAAATAAGTTGAATAAATGAATTTTTTGATCTTATAATTGACTGAGAGTGTTCAAAAAGTAATTAAACAATATCAAAATAAAAATGTTACCAATTTTTGAAGGCGATATCTGTATGAAAAACGTATAATGTTGCTTGATCCAATGATTTGACATGATTGCTGAATTTTGCGATGTTGTCGGATGGTAAGTTATGACAGTTATTATACAGGATTGTCTTCAGAGAAGGCCTTATCTGAAGAAACACCCCAGCTATTGTGGAGAAAGAGAATAAATCAAGAATGGTTAACAGAAAAGGGCATTCCTTACCAAGAAAATTACTTGCAGGCAGAATTATTGCAAGTTGCTAAAGTACATGTCCATAAATATAAGAAACTGGCAGTGGATGAACTGGCATTTACGCATGAAGTTTGTTGATGTTAGCTCCTTATCACTGCGAATTGAACCCCATTGGATTGATCTGGGCGCAACTATAAGGGGATGTGGCGAGAGTGAATTGAACTTTTAGCTAGAGACCCTTTAATGAGAGTCTGGCCAAGGCAGCCATTTTATATCACAATTCGTGATATTTTATATCACAATTTTATATCAATATTCTGATTTCTACACATGCACAAATATTTGAAGCTTACCTTTGAGTTTTTCACAATGATGAATAGTATATTTACTTTGAAAGTCTCAATTTTGCGAATATAAATATCCTACTAATGTCAAAATCTAAGTGATAGTTAATTTTGATTGGTGCCATTTTAGGTCACAAAATAGCGGCACCAATCAGAAAGTGGCAACGCCTTGGCCAGACTCTCATTAAAGGACCTCTACTTTTAGCTGGCGTAGAGAGCCATCTTCAAGGAGCAATGGAAAATGTAACAGCAGAAAATTGACAGATGTATTAATCACGTGATGAAAGAGGAACAGAAAATGTGGGATGTGGATTCGGTGGTTGATGAACCCATTGTGAATAATATTGGAAATGGTGATAGAGACAGTGAAGATGAAGTGGAAAGTGACTGAAAATAGTGATATTAGTGATTATATTATTAAATAGTGACAGAAAATAGTGGTATTAATTACACGTTTTTAAGGTAATTAAGGTATTAAGGTGTAAGGTATTAAGATATTTTTATTTTTTGTTGCAAATTTTTTGCTTTATTTGGGAATATATATTTATTTTTCCGTTTTTAAGTTTATTTTTCACGGCTACTTAGCTGTTTTGTCCATATTTATTTTGTTTCTCAGGAAATATGGCTACTGGTGAACCACCCACTAAAAAATGGTAATGCGCTGAAAGCAATACTTTATGAGTGGTGTGGAAACTTACATTCAATATCAGCTGTGGTGTTTAAAATATACATATAAAAACCTTCTACTTTCGACCCCCTAAAAAAAATGGCACGCCCATGTACACTTTTTGTAGGTCAGAGTTGCCAGTCAGTGCATTTTCTATATTTATTAGAACTTGTGTAGGCATTATAATAAAATAAAAGTATAAATAGTAGGTTTATTATTACATCATTAATATAGAAAAATCGTAAAAAGTCAAAATAGTGACTAAAATAGTAATAAATAAATAAATAAACAACCCACCGACAAACTCATTTTCACTGTTCATTTTCACTTTATTCTTTACAGCTGCAGTGTTGGCACTTGCTCACTTGCGTAAAAAATGTTAACAAACAATTTAAAATCATTTGTATATCTCATAGGTCTAAAAAACAATTTGGGCTTGAATTGTAGATAAATCTGTTTAAAGTTCGACATATAATTGGTTTAAATACTAAGAAATGCCCACAACCAGAGAAATTCCCATCTGAAAATTACTCTGTAAAATGTACCATTTCAAATTTCTGGCCAAGATTTTCCTAACCTAACAAATATGGTCAACTGAAAATTGAAGAAAATTGTTGCTTATTACTGTCTCATACTTGCAATATAAATAGATTTGGGGTATTTTATGATTTCTTTGTGCAATTTTGGGGTTATGTATGATAACAAATCCCTATCGGTAAAACCGGTATCCGATGCAAACTTTTTGGTTAACAATTGACACCACAGATAGCGCTCCTGTCGCTGTGGTCATCACGTTTCCAATCGTATCATATATGATCCCTGATAGCTGAAGAAAATCTTTGAGCAAAGTGACGACTGATTTAAATGACAGTAATAGTTATATATTTTATACCCAGAAGCGCTGTCCAGAAGAACAAAGTATAGGAACACTGGACAGGCAGGGGTCCCAGAAAACAGAGACATTTAACTCTCGCAAAAACACACAGTGGCAGTTGTAAAATTGGCATTGGCACATTGCAGAGCCATTCATGGCCACACTTTGCAATTGCAACACTTTGCAATATTGTTGGCATAGACAAAGTTAACTCTCTCATATCATAAGAATTCACAAGCTCTTCTCCCAAGCATTAGAATAGCTTGCCAGAGAAGTCTCTTCGTTATATTTTCTTCAATGAAAAGCCCTGCACGTTCTCAATAGGGTTTGGGTGCAGACTTTTTGCTGGCTAAAGCCAAAGCAAACGGTCATATCTTTCCCAGTCAAGTACTTTTTTAGTGAATTCCTATTTTATCAAGTGGTAGCACTGCATTGATACTCAGATCAATTGCATAGGCATTCTCATTGATGTTGACCAAAACGCAAAACACATTGAAATATATATTATTTAATAAATAAATATATATATTATATATAAATACAGTGAAATCTCTCTTGGCCGGACACTGGCGGGACTGATAAAAAGTGTCCGTTCAAGAGAGGTGTCCGGTTAAGAGAAAACATTTAAATTAAAAGATCTGTCAAGAATAGAAAACATGCAAGTAGTATTTATTAAAAAATAAAGTAGGTACATAATGTAATTCTTTTTAGATTTATAAATGATACAAACTAAATATTTTTTCTGTAAAAAAACGATAATTCATAAAAAAAAACACAAACACTAATAAATATGGTAGATCCAAAGAATCGTACCTTCACTTTTCTGTAAAACAATCTAATACAGTTGTTTGCTTGATATTTTTCCTTATAATAGCGTCTTGATAATGTTCTAGAATCTCCGCGATCCATTGCAAACTCTTATGACACGAAATCATGGCACGTACACGCTGTGTTCGAACCGATCTGCAAGGGTCTTATACCGATATTTTGACCTGCCAATTTAAATGTACGTTGAAAATAGATGAAATAATAACATATTAAAATTTGACACTTAACTAAATAATAAAAATTTCATCGTGCACACGACACGTTTGATGGGGTCTGCCACCCTTTTAATACCATCCAATCAATCTGTCAATGCTATCGTAAGGTTTGTAGGCTCACAGACAAAGATTGTACAAAGTCACAGCCTTAACTAAATAATAATTTTATCCACTATTTTTTACAAATTGAGGGGTGCTCTGCCACCCTCCGATACCGCCATCATCAGGGATTATATCGTATAGAGGACTTATTCATGCCTCCCACAACATTCTCTCAAAAAATAGGCCTTAACTAAATAATCACTGAAAAATGTTAACAGCTCTCCTACTATTACTGTAGAATCTCCGCGATCCATTGCAAACTCTCTTAAGATTTTTTACCATTTGTAAAGCAAATTTCATTGAAAACATTTCATTGTATGTCTGTATACGAGATTCTTGGCTGGAAACTTCACTAACGTTATCACCATCATCAGATTCACCTTCAGAGAGTGCAATTGTTTGTGCTGGAACTTCAACCTCCTCTGACGCATCTTCCAGTACTAGATCGTTATCAATATTAAGGAAATCTTCTAAGTCAAAGAAGAAAAGATTTCAGTCTTTTAGTATTAAGCAGTTACGCATCCAGTCTCCAGCAGCGTGTGGTAACTGACTTCATAAGTATTGGTTAAGAATTTGTCTGCCTATTTTCTTAACCAATAACACGCGATTACCGAATACTTCCCCCCGGGACGTGTATGTTATTGTCCGCCTAAAAGAGACTTTTACGGCGCCACGTGCGAAATATCTTTGTCCGCGTCCACTCAAGAGAGAGTCCGTCTAAAAGAGGTTATGTTATATGCAATTTTCCATTAACTAATTCTGGACTGGGTAAGTGTCCGTATAAGAGTGTTATTGGTTTTAGAATTTCCAAATTATTTTTTTAAACTACATGTCTGAAAATGTTAATGAAGTATAAGGTTTTTTCTCTTACCTTTTTCTAAATGCATGCAAGCGTCTAGTTTTGAAATCTAATAATTCTTCTTTAGCTTGTGTTGATATGGCTTCAAACTGCTCACATGCAGCCGATTGAGCAATTTCAGCCTGTAAAAGAGTTTCTTCATAATACATTTTGTCGGAAACAATAATACACGGATGATAGGTATGCATGCAGGCATCTACATCTACAAAATACTTAATATAAATACCTCTTGTACTTCAGGTGCCTATTTTGATGGAAGCATAAAAAAATACAAAAAATAAGTGTATCATAAGTATAAAAATGTAAAAATAAAATAAATCCTTATTAGAGTACCGTTTCACTTTTCATAATTATTATTAGTCAAGGAATTACTGGTTATAAAAATATTTTAGCGGACTATTAGTGTGACGTCATGTACATAAGCAACCAACAGTAGGCCGGTTTTTATTCTAACAGTCATTGATCAGTGGTAATGGTAAACTTTCTGCTTGCCATCTTTGTCAACGCCTCAACTCTGGCGAGGCAATCTGTGTGACACGTGCACTATAACCCTACTTATTTATTTATTTAATAAATTATCATAAAGGTCAACATTAAATTGATTAAGTTGTAATAATTACATTCCATAACTCTTTTTAGTTAACTAACCGGGATTTGACAGGTCTTATATATTTCTGATGCCAAAATGTCACTTTATGTAAGGTCATTTTGTTGGAGGCATTTTATTAGCACTTACATTCAAAGTAAATAAGATCAAAAATATATCCCGTTCAATAAGAAGAAATTCTCTTACTCCAAATAAGTATTGTCTGTGACATCACCACTAAAAAGGTCCATTGTTAACTATTGTACTCTAAAAGCAAGGCTTTGGATGATCTATGATAAGATGATTCAAGCTATTTTTTTATAAGCCAAACGTTTGATGCCTTCTGTCACGATCATTTTTAACACGCTTTTATTAGCTTGACCTGTATGTTTGTATGTAACGGACTCTTTGAACTAGATTTTCACCAACTTCAAAACGTCAGATTAAACTGAAACTTTGCACATGTATCAAGGACCGATGACAATACAATAATTTGATAACTTTGCCCTACTGTCCACACCAGGATCATCAAAAAACAGGATATAAAAAAGTGTCTCACGTTGACGCATTCGCCACAATATAGAATTCACTGATCGCAGTTGTAATAGTTATTTGTTTAATCCTGCTCTTGAAACATGCAGTTTCTTATTTAGATACAAAACTCGAAACTTTTTAAGATTTTTAGCTTAAAAAAACTAAAAACGCTTTTATAGCAAACCAAACTAAAAAGTAAAAAATAAATTATAGTTTGAAAAAACACTCTTTAAAGCGAGATGGAATTAAAAAGTAAAAAATAATGTTTAACTATTGAGATTTTGTAAAAAAGCATGATTTCAATTAAAGTGGGGTGCATGATATCAATTGTTATTAATATTTGATTAATATCATGCACCCCATGGTTTTTTACAAAATCTTAATAGTTGAACATTAATTTTTACTTTTTAGTTTGGTTTCTATTTAAAGCGTGTTTTTTTAAATTTAGAGAGAGAGAGAGAAATTTAAAAGAGAGAGAGAGAGAGTGATTATTAGTTCATCTTACATATATAACCATGAAAGTGGGTTATGACACTTATTTTAGGCTTATTACTCATTTCTCACTAATCACACATGCAATTATCAAACAAAATCAGTACAGTAATCTTAAAAATGAAGTGAAGTGAAGTACATCACTCTACATGAACATGTGTACACAAATTTCAGTATTGTAGCTCGCAGACTTGCCTCTTCAGATATGTGTGAAGGCATGCCTGAGCGTGCGTATGCCCATTTAGAATATTCTGCATTTCACAAATTTTTCTTATTTTACACTTTTTACAGTATTCTTCACCAGGGTCACCATTTTCTTATTTATCATTTATTTTTTGTGCCTTGTATTACTTAACCTTCAGAATATGTGGCAGTGCACAGATGTACCCCAGAAATATTTTTTTTGTTAGGTGGGTACAGTAGAACCCCAATTATCCGAAATAATGTGAACCCAAGTGAATTGGGATAAGAGAAATTTCAGAAAAAATGGATACAGAAACGGATTCCATTCTGCAATGGTAAGTACTCACGCACCCAACACCCAAATCACTTGCTACATTTTTAAGCAATTCACGTCTATCTAAATGTCTAATTGCCTCAAGTTTCTATTCTATTGTATACACTTATTACTACGGCGCTCCATCTTGGCTTACTGAACCCGACTGAAGTACACAAATAATAGTGACTCCCATAAACACGCTTGGGGAATCACCCACAGATCGCACTCGGTGAAAGGGGAATCACCGTCTTATATTTCGCATAATGCGGCGGACTTCTCAAGCTATTTCGATTAATACTCGGAGAAATTTCATGTGATCTCATTAAGATAAAACGGATTTCTAAAATCGGGGTTCTACTATATATAAAAATTACGGCATCTGAATTGGGGTAATGGGAAACAAGGGGTAAATGGAAACATGCTATTCAAACATCTTAAAAATCAAGCCTTTTCTATTGCAGCGACAGTATAGATAGTGCACAACAGGGTTACTTACATAATGCATTTATTTCACATACGCATAAGCATGCGTTTGGGAAAATTGCGTGTTAAATAAATTGATCGCAAGGTAAGTTGTATTTAATATTTCATGCCATATTAATTTAAGTAATTTCTATGTCTGGCCATATACATACGAGGATCTGTGAAATGCTGTAGTAAATGTTCTAACAAACAATTTAAGGATTGTCACTCCTTTAATTATTGCCTTGCACGTAACTAATCATATAATTTGCTGTAAAATTATTATATTTAATTGTTCGTAAGTATTAAAGAAATTTGAGAAAAGGCTAGTATTTATAAATGCCATAGAATGTTTTCATTAGCCCCATCGCAGCAAAAACGCACAGTATGTATAAAACCAAAAATGGTTTTTATTTCCCCCAGATTTTGGGTGAAATAACAATCAAAGTGGGGTAACTGGAAACGCCAAAACAATTGTATTTCTTTGACACATTAGTACAAAACAAATTTTAGTATGTTACTAGGTACATTACATCAATAATAAGAGCAGCCATACTACTAATGGAGAGATTTAAATTGTTTTCTATAGTCATACTACGAAAGCAACTTTGCAGAAACCATTTCCCTTTACCCCGATTGCCCCTATTCATATTATATGAATCAATATTAGCAGCTGAAAAAAAAATAATACTGAGGTGAGGTGCATTGTACCCCACTCCAAGCTATTGTGCCACACAAGTGATAGCCACTTATGTGACAGGTCTAAAGACTTAAAATCCAAGCAGTCTTGTAGCAAATGTAATAAGTTTGTATGCACTGATTATTCCACAAACGAAGTTGTCTGCCACCATTGCACAGATGGTGATTCGGAGTGACTTATTATCATATTAGTATTAATTATCTATCTGTAGTAGCAATAAATACTTGTGATGGCGGGTTAAGGAAAATTTGAACAAAAAAGTTGACAAAAGACAGTTACTATAAGAAAAATTAAAAATATTAAATGACATTAAAAAATTAAAAGAACGACAAGTTGTTGCAATGGAACGTATTGCGAAATCTCTGGAGAAAGTTGCTCCGTTAATAAGTAAATTAATATTAAGTTAATATCATAACATTATATTAAAATTTGTTGCTCTTTGCGTAAAAAAAATAATACAAAAAGCATTTCTTTAATTTTATTTTATTTTTAGCGGCAATATAAATATAGCTGTAGTAATTATTATTAATATGCCTCGAAGTCTTTGAATGATTTGAGCTCTTCGTACATGTGCTAATTCATTGACTGTCCTGAATTTTATTTTATTGCTACTTGAGTTAAGTCTTTAGACAACCGAAACATGTTCATAAATTCTTTGTCCCATAACACCACAAATGGATCTCTCGGCTGTCGGCTGTTGAATATTATTTATATAGTGTTGCTTAACCCTTCCCAGATTTTCAATAACAATTAAACTCATCAAATTATCTTTACCTCTTTATAAGGAACAAAATGACACTTCACTATGTTATTTTGAATTTTGACATTCGTTATTCCTAGCATGACATATTGAGCGCTCGCTCTGAAACGATGATATTAACTTGCATTCGTTACTTAACGTGTGGTGAAAAATTTACTTTTATTAATTCTCACAGAGAAGTCGATGTTTTAGACATATCGTTTTTTAGTGAGTAGGCAAAAATTGACATCCAGATTGTTTTGGTATATAATTGACAATCGATGTTTAAAGGGGTACATTTTTACACCGCCAGTATTCCATATATTTTTTTGCGCCTCGTAATCTGAAGGTTAAGATTATTACTTTTCATAGTATATATTATGCCGACAAGACAGCATTATCTCATTTTTTGAAACAGAGAAAATGTAAAAATCTTTAAAGTAACATATTTTTAAATACTTGATGAAAACATAATGTTGAATTTCTATTGCCTTTATCTATTTTTATTCTAATTGATATTTTATAAAATAACTTAAATAACATTAATTATTTCTTGTATAAAAGGTATTAAATCATAAATAAATTTTAGTAATAAATAAGTAGGTAAAATTTAATCAAAAGTTTTAGCTGATAATATAAATTGGTTAATTCAAACTTAAGTATTCAAAACAAGTTAAAACTGCAAAAATAAACAATGTCTTACCGCATGAATATCCTTATTCTTATGCCTTGCCTTTTCAAGAGCTCTATTGGCATTTTCATAATTAGCTAAACACTTTAAACGTCTAACAAGTAATGCCCTTGCTGCTTGACTATCTCTCATGTAGTATCGAAGCGTATCTGCTAATTTCAGGTCTTGATCACTGGAGACTCTACTCTCCACTTTCTAAAAAAGAATACCTCGTTAAATAATTTAATACCTTTTTTTTTTAAGTAGAAAAAGGGGATTTTAGAAATTTTTTTTTGCAGATATACCTAATGAGGTTTTCCAGGTATCCCTCATTCCTGCCCTTAATGGTGGGTAGAATTTACCAACCTTACTCGATCCTGGTCGCACAGGCGTCCCACGAAATAATAATATGTCTCCCCCTCTCCGGCACAAGTCTGACTTCTGGGCTAACCATTGCGGTAATAATGAGGGGTAGAGATATTATTAAATTCATTCCAGTTATTAAAAAATAAAAAAACGTTTATTATATAATATTAGTCCAATCAATCTATGAAAACCCAATGATAATTTTGCAAAAATTCTTCACAAAACGAAAAAAATTCGGTCATGTAGAAAAATACTATCTAAGGAAGATAGCGTTTTATTTCTCCAAAATTTTAATAACGAACAAGTTAATGAAATCATAAAAATAAAAAGAACGCTTTTTTGCTAATAAAAAATAATTGAGCTCGAATCAAAAAAAGTTAAGTTAGACCATAGGTATTAAAAATATCTTTGGATTGATGTATTAGTTACAGGTTAGTGCACAAACCATACTGCAAAATGGAAAAAAACCGTTAAAAAACACGTTAATAATTATTGTTAATTACAGAACAACTTTGATAGTCTGGACAGTTAATGTTTTTAAATATTTCGGACACCTGAAGTGTCCGAATAAAGGGGGTATATATTTTATGTGGTCTTTTAAATGGATTCATGCCCGTAAATGAAAAAATTCACACAGAAGTGTAAGCTCAACAAATTTCACCGTCTACTAGTAAGCAGTTTACTCTCACCATATGCTAGATGTCAGTTGTTTGGTTTGTCAAATCCAATATTATTGGTTTATATTGAACACATGATTCACAATTAGCAAGTGACACAATTAGCCAGTGTCCGAATTACCAAAGCTGTACTGTAATTTTTTTTAAGGCAACCTCCAAATTTGTTGTTTGATGAAAATATAGATTCTCGCTAGCTAAAAAAGCAGTTCTTTTTGGTTACAAAAGTTTGAACATTTTTCTTAAAATTTCAGTTTTTATAAAAAAAATCGTTTTTTATAAAAATTATGCTCCTGGTTGGGGAATTATCGTAGAGCAAAGCCTAAGAGCTCAAAATCTTCTGAAAGACTGATACTACCATGTGCAAATAAATAAAAGTTGGTTTTTTAAATTTTTATGTTCAAAATGACACCCTAAAATAGTGTCAATATTGAGATTAAGTTCTGCCGGTGTATTTTTTTTTTTAATATTTATCGAAACCAGACTAGTAATATCAATAACACCTGCCATTTTTTGCCATTTTTCCATGTATAAAAAAATTATCACACGACCATCTAGAACTGAAAATTTTTTGTTTGCACATTTTGTTCAATACTTGGTCTACAATAAAAAAATAAAAAATAGTCTTAATCTTAGTGTATTTTTTTAAATTTAATATTATCAAACCGGACTAGTGATCAATAGCCGCCATTTTTCTAAGTATTTGATATAAAATTATCGTATGACCATCTAGAGCCTAAAACGAAAAACAGCGTATATTTCGCGTCTGAGGCATTTTAAAAATGCATAACATATTATGTACACTGGGCCGAATGTTTCCGTAATGGCATCTATGGCTATGGCGACTGTAACGTTGTAGTAGCCATATTTGAAAACGGTACTTACTTAAAAAATAGGCCTTGTACATTTATACATACTTACCCTAGCTTTTTCAAATGTATCTGCTACTTTTGACAAAAATTTATCCAAATGTCCATTATCACTATTTGCTAACTGCAAAAGACCTCCAGATATTTTAATAAAACTATCAGCCAGCTCTGAAATATAAAATTATATAGAATATAAAACATGACAACAATTTTATAAGCACAAGAATTAAAATATATTATAGTGTTTTTAACTTTCGGATTACCGGGGCTTTATTTCTGGGGTACATTATATACCTCACGACATATTATTTTTGGATATTTAGTCAAACTGTGATACCTCCATGATTTAATTTATTGTTAATCGATGTGTCTCAAATTTTTTTTATTGTATAGGTCTGTCGACTAGCAAAATAATATATGTTGTGTACGTCTCCAGTTTGTAAAGCGGATGTAGTAGACCCATGCTTTTTTCGTAAATTTCAAATACATACACAGGCTGTATGTATTTGAGGATGAGAGATGATTTGAGGATGGGAGTTCCCTTCCCTTTTGTAGCCTAATTCATGGGCTTCATTTCCGTTTATGATTTGTTTTTTTAAACCAAGTTAGTTTTCTAATTCTCACACTAAATAGCGGAATAATGGCACGTTAATCAATAGATCAATTAAATCAGGCAGTTGATATGTTACTTAGTGGAAGCACTCAAAGAAATGTGGCGGTATTTTTTGGTGTCAGTCATAGTGTTATAAGTCGTGCATGGGCAATACAACAAGTAAATTCCGGTAATTTTCACCCTGGTGGAGGTTGTGTTCGAAAAACTACTGCTGGAACTGATAGATTAATACGTTTCATTACCAGAAGGAGAACTGTTCCTCAGAATTAGTAGAACATGTTCGAGAAGTGGATAATGTAAACATATACCAAAATACAGTTCGGAGGCGATTACAAGAAGTAAATTTTAGGGCAAGACGACCAGCTAGACATCCCACGTTTCCAGAGGAATCGTCTATTTTTTTGTAGAGAATATTTGAACTGGAATTTAAATCAGTAAAGTAACTCTCTATTTACAATTGAATCGAAATTCAAACTAAGAGTTGATCTAACTAAGAAGATTCAAACTAAGAAGACTTGAGTTGGTCGTATTAGGAGGGGGGTCAGTTACAGTATGGGCTGGTATATTCACAGGTGGAAGGACCGTCCTAGCAATTTGGACCTACCCTTTGCAATTCCACTGAGAAGACCTAACTTTAATTATGTAGATAATGCAAGACCACATCGAGCTAGTATTATAAATAATTTTTTTGAAGAAAATTAAAGTCCTAGATTAATATGGCCTTCTCAATCACCGGACCTCAATCCAATTGAACATGTGTGGGATGTTCTTTGAAGATGTTTAAGGAATCGTCATAGACAGCCCATCAATCTTAACGAATTGGCTAACGAATTGGAAGAGTGGCCATTGGTGAGTCAAGATGTTATAGATGATTCCATAAATAGCATAACGGGGCATTGCCAGGCTGTAATACCGGCAAGAGGAGATGCAACAAGATAATAATAAACAGTTGGTTGTTAATGTTGTTATTTCATTCTCGTTTCCTGTTTATCTGTTTTGGTTTATGTTTTTTATAACTATTGAATTAATTTAAGTTACTAGGTGTTCCATATCCTTAAAAATGTATAACCTAAGATGACACATGCAGTTACTAAAAATTTAATAAATTTCATAAATTATTTCCACAAAATTTTATGATTTTTTACTTAGGTTTTACTTAATACTAGGTTTAAAAAAACAAATCAAAAACGGAAATAAAGACCATGAATTAGATGACAAAAGAAAAGAACTCTCATCATTTTCATTCTACTGGTGCAACCGACGTATGTATTTGAATTTTACGAAAAAACATAGTTCTACTAAATCCGCTGCAGCTCTTAAAATAAACAAACTGGAGACATACACAACATAATATCTAATTTTGCTAGAACAATGGACTTATACAATAAAAAAATTCATAGTTCTATGCCTCTGGTTTCGAAATTTATGGCAGTTTAAATTTGACCCTAAATTTCGTTGGTCCAGTTCAAATAGGGTTCAGTGTATTATCTAATATTAATTTTACATGAATTGATACTAGCAGCTGGAAAAAAATTATACTGTTGTGGGAATTGGCACTTGTGTGACAGGTCTAAAAACCAAAAATCCAGGTAGTCTTGTGGAAAATGCAACAAATTTGTATGTGTTGGTCATTCCACAAAGGAACTCTACCATAATTGCACAGATGCTGATTCCAAGTGACTTATTAAGATAGTATTTATGTATAGTGTATAGAGATATGGGATATAGATAGTATATAGAGATAGAGATATTATGTGTAGCGGCAGTAATTACTTAACAATCTGATTTTGTTGTAATTATATAATTGACAACTGATGTTTAATATGGTATTAGATGTGCTTGAAGTAAATGAGCAATGAAAACTTGCACATCACTTCTGCTTATCCTCTTTTATTTTAATGGGTACATTTGTACCCCACCCAATAATAGTCCGTGTAACTTTTTGAGCCCCGTAATCTGAAGGTTAAACACATATATCGATCCATTTCAAAGATTAAATTATATCTAATTAGCGTAATAATAAAATTAAGATTGAGTTGTTTAGCATTAAACATTGACAATTAGCATTTAAATTTAAGACTTAAAAAGGGTGCTTTAATTATGTTTTAAATAATTTAACAATCTAAGAATGAGAGCGTTTTGTCCTTTTATCGAGCCTTGTATGTATGTGCACAATCAACTAAATGATATGTCTATATGGGATATACTAATATAGCTTATGGAACAACATTGTGTACACAAAGTGTTAATACACATGACACAAGTAACATTTTTGACAATTTAAAATATAAAATTAGATAATATATACTTTCCAAAGAATAGCACACTTTGGATATTTTTCACAAAATTGACAATATATTGACATTTCTACAAAACCAAACTACAAGTAAAATAGTCTGTCATAAGTTCTCGATTACCTTTATGTTTCTCAGTCATTCTGTCTGTACGAGATGTTGCTTCTTTCAGTTGCCCATGATATTCTGTCAATGAATTCATTTGCTGTTCAAAAAAGTCATTGACGTCTCTAACTGTCGCGTTTAAATAGTACTGATCTGTGGTACTACCCACTGACTTAATTAGGCCACCTAGTTGCTGTAATTTTCCTTTAGGACGAGCACATAAGTCTTGATCATATTCCAAGAAAACGTGTAGGTGTGCATCATCTCTGAAAACTGAGTGACTGGCCAGGCGAGTCAAAAACACTTCATGCATGGCTACAGTTTTCTTAAATGTTGCTAGATATTCACTGAAATATACATGAAAAAATCAATAAAATACTAAATAACTTTTCTAGTTATAGAATTAACAAAATGTTCGCACTTTTTAATTTTTATTATTATTGTATAAATATGTTTGTATAGTTTGTAACATCGAAATATGAGACATAAAAACTCGAGCAAAAAAACCCTCATTATATCGATCCTTTCACACCTGCTACCGCATTTTTAATAGCGTTGTCAAGTATAACCGATTTCCAGGAATTTAAGGAAAAACAAAGGATTTTATATACATGACCCATCACATTATGGTGACATTATCATGTAGTTATCATGTAGTAATGATTTTATATACATCACCCATCACATTATGGTGACATTATCATGTAGTATAACAAAATACTGATCACACTATATACCGTTCGTCATATAAAACAATTGGATGGTGAATGTGATGCAGAATAAGAATGCTTGCCATTCAAATATTATGGATCCATTTTACACGTTCCTTGGCCGTGTCACATCGGCATCATTGGCATTCATTGGATGACTATATTGCCTAATACCATCGAACGTTTTGTGGTAAGTGGGGTCAACAATAATTCTTGAAGTAATACAGTTCATAGAATAGTAATAGAGGTAATACAGTTATTCTTTAATTTAGTGTATTATTTTGATGGGTTTTGTGTTAAAATTGATTAGTTATTAGTATTCTATCAAAACATAACAACTTGTTGAATGAAAGCGCCTTCATAGTGATTTTATTACTTGCTGGTAGAAAAGTTATTCTGCCCTGATCTCTCATTGCGGCAATTGTGGCTATCCTTTGAAAAATTATTGGGTCTCTTATTTCGATGTTACAAACAGTACTTTAAAGAACATTTTACACCTAAAATATATCGACAAATAATATATTTTCTCTTTAAGAACACATATTATATAACATAATATGTGTTATAAAATAAAAATAATGTAGTTTGTTATTTTATTGTTATATTTTATTGTTATACTTCTATACATTTGCTATACATTCATATAATTTTTTTCATATTCAATTAATTTCCTAATTATTTTTTAATCATATTGTTATAATATAAATATCTTTTTAATTGCATGTTCAATTCTCATTTAAATTACTCATTTTTTTTGGTAATGATTATTAGGGTAAAAATTATATTCAACAAACTAATATCAGAATAATAAAAGAATAAAGAAAATAATAAAGAACACAAATGCGATAAATGAATTAATTATAGCAAGTTTTAACGTTAAGTTGACAAAATGAATCAAAAACACGATTGAGGGAGCGATGTCCCTGACAAGAATGCGCGGAATGCCCTGATCTTAAGGCATTTTTCAGGCAGCCGCGGGTCCTTCTTTTGGGTGCTTGGTATTTACGTTGCGCTTCAGTTACAGCTTTACGTCGCTTCGGTTCTCATTGTTCGGCGTCACACGTAAATATGTAGCGTTGAAACTCGTAGGTTGCATTTCGCTGTGCAATCTATTGCGGTATAGAACTCTACCCAATACATAGAAGAAACAAGAAAAGAAATAAGAAAAGGATGTTAAATTTTGATAGAATTTTAATCCCTGTTTGTTGTCACCATCGCTGTCTTTAGTGTCATTTCATCTGACATTTTGAGATTTTATCAGTTTTAATTTAGCGTTTTTTCGATATTTTACCGTTCGATCATATTGTTATGTTTTTATTATTATGTGTGTGCTGTTGCGTGCATTGTGAATATAAATAATGGATATGGGTATAGACCAACACATCAATCTGTGGTAGTGAAAGGTTAAAAAAAATAAAAATAGGTGAGCGTCTGATCAACATAAATCAGCAGAAGTTCCTACGGTGTAACTTTAGTGGGGTTTTCTTAGCTGACTTTGATATTACCTGAGTAAAACTAGGCTAGAATACCTATTGTTAGTAGGTATGAATTATGAATAAATGGTGTGTAATGTTGAAAAATACACTTACACATGTAAGTGAATTGAGAATGTGAGTTCCTTTTTATTTTGACATCCCGCATTTTGTACTTTGTACTATCCTCTGTTGAAATAAACGATTTACTTACTTACTTACTTACTTACTCACTTACTTACTCACTTACTTACTCACTTACTTACTTACTTACTTCCTTATACCGGTAATTTCAAATAAAAATCGTTAATTATTATTTGGAAATGGGATATTAAAAAAATAATTTAACAACTTACGCTTCAAGCTCCTGTTTCATTTTCGTGAATTCTTCTTTTGTCATGGTTCCTTCACCTTCCCCAAGGCGCTGCAATTTCTCACGGGACGCATCGAAATTTGGACGGGGTGGAGGTGGTGGTATCTGAGCAATAGGTATACAGACATTTATAATCATTTCCCCTAGTAAAATTCACAGCATACATTATTAACCAAAAAATCTAGCACTTATATGCACAGTCTAGTGCCAGAGATTCAATAGTTTGTTTCAGAATCCAGTTTGTTTCAGAATCGCAATGCCTTATTAATGACTTGCCATATCAGTTTAAATGAATAAGAAGTTCAAGGTACAAGACTATAAATGAACTAGAATCATGCCAATATAGGATAGCTGAACTTGCACCCAAGAAGAACAGATGCATTTGAATTTTGAACACAGAAAGTAGGTAACTACTATCAAGGGGAGTACAACGCAAGGGCTGATTAGACTACCAAGCTCTGGAGTACTGTATGTACCTAATTATAGTGCAGATAATGTAATCAGAACCAATATCAGGACGGTGGAAAAATATGACAGACTATTTGATAGAACTTTTGTAATATAGATAAAAAATATATAAACTTTAGTGTAACCTCATGTAGATAGGCGACTAACTGTATGCCAGATTCTTTTATCTAATGCACATCTTCAAAACTATAGCCTCGAAGCCTATAGTCATTTCAATTTCCATCAAGTAAACGTAAATATCATTGGTAAGTGGTAATGGTAAATTTTCTTAGCGTGTTATCGTTTTCAACGCCTCATCTCTGGGAGAGGCCGCCTGTTTAGAGTGTACGCTATTACACCGTTTATTTATTTAATTATTAAATTATTGTTGTACAGGGCAATATTAGGTAGGTATTGACTAAATTCTAATAATTACATTCCATAGCACGTTTAAACAACTATCCGGTGTTTGAAAGGTCTTAAATATTTCTGATACGCATTTTGTTAGCACTTATGTTCAAGTAAATAAGGTCAAAAATAAATCAAACAAAAATAAGAAAAAAATATCTTACTCCAAAAGGTATATTTAGTGGAACATATTTGCCATGATATAGTCAGAGTGAGCAAAACCAATTACTTAAAAAATGTATTTGTTTCATTGAATTTCGTAAATTAAAATGGTCATTTATTCTATTGGTTAAGTGTTAATAAGGTAAGTTAAATAAGACAATAGTCAAAAAAGATGATGTTATGGACAGATAAAGCTGTAAAAATATTTTCCTACTTACAATATATCCCGCATACTTTAGTTCCTCCTCATAACGATCGTGAAGCCAGATGAACTCCTCATGTTGTCGGACTACTAAAAACTCAGATTTTTGAAAAGTTTTTATAGTAGTTCGGGTATGAACAGTAAATTTAACTTTATCTTTTTCACTCAATGCATCTGAAATGTCAACTACCAACGAGCTGTCCGTCAGAGGAACGTTATTTCCTTCATCTGGAGATGTTTTATCCGTCTGAAAAGAATTAATTATGCTTATTATATTCTTTATTGTAGGTTATTTTACAGGAAATATAAACGCCCCTTCAGTTTAACATAAGCAAGCATATATTATTATACCAAAATTATCGTTGTACTGTGTAAATATTTACATGAAAAACTTACCATTGTCGGAGCACTATTTAAACTCAATTATAAGCATTTAATTTAAAAAAACATAATATTAATAACAGACAACACTACTTTTATAGAATTGTTAAAGTTTGAGACGTCTTCGGTCGTTAGCTGTCAGTTCAGTCACGGAAGAGAGATAAGCCAGTAAGCTCTCTCTTCTGTGGTTCAGTGTCATTACATGTCATATGTCATTCGTCATTCGCTGCCGCCACTACGACACAGAACCAGAGACAGAACGACAGAACAAGGTCACAAAACGACAAAACACGAATGAATAATGCACAGACCATAAACCGTAGTACAGTGGAGACGGCAGACTTTGATAAAGTCAAAGACATAGAGTAATATATTTATATAGGTGAAAGCTGTAGAAGATTAATAAATGATCGTCGCATTAATTAGTTTAGATTAGTTACAGTTTACTTTTGCGTATCGTCATCGTATATATGAAGTGTTTATTCTTAGGAACTGCCTCCATAACAAGCATCGGTTACGTTTTAAAGCAGGGCTCGTAGCCGGCAGTTGATATATGTCAGATTTCAAATATTTTATAGCGAATTTGACTTGCAGGCACTGGTACTTTGCAATAGAAATCACCACGGGCACCATAGATAAGACACGGGGCACCGTTCCGATTCGAACTACCGTCATTTTATTCCGGTCCAAATACGCACTTGCGCGATTTCAGTGCAGTGCAGTGCAGTACTTCTTTCTTTTATTCTGTTCATGTTCATATATAAAATAAAATCCCAGTTCTGTGATTTTGTCCTCTCATGTGACCTGTCTAACGTGAAAATTGTGCGATTTAAATATAAATAAAAATAATTCAATTACTTTTAATTGTTTTAACACTTTCTTCAATTTAAAGAAAACTGAAGCATTCATAATTAAAAATAAAAAACAATTTCTGCAACAACTATTTGTTATCCTGCATACATATTTTTCGTATTTAAGGAGTTATAAGCACAGAACACTCACATCGTATATAAATATATTAATCTATGACTCACATTTACTGCTTTCTTTTTGAGTGTCACGTGCACTGGAGCGACCATTGCGCGTACATCTCAGAGCTGCTCCTAAAACGAACGGTTGTTTAAGGTGCTTTGTGCTTGAGGCACAGATTATAACGGTTTTCTGTCATGTAATCTGTACACATTACAACTGTTTTATTTCCAACAACTGTATTGGTCTCAGAAACAGAAACATTACTTGAACAACTGCTTGCTGTAACAATTGTGCTGGTCTCAGTGCTCTCAGAAACATTATTTGAGGAACTGCTTGCTCTACTCAAAGTTGGCGGTGTTGTCGCCGTGTTTTTGGAGGTTACTCGAGCATGAAATAAAAGGGAGTTGTATAGAGCTATAGAGTTCAAATTATTATATATTATTATTTAATAAAAAAACAACCCCACTTTAAACGTACATAACCACAAATTTGACATAAGTCATATAACTCATATAGAAAACGTAGATTTAATAGGTTCTCTATGCATAAGTGCTTTTTGCTCCACCTATTCATCTTGGGCTCGAGAGGGCAGGGAAAGGAAAATTTTGCACCACTGAGGCTTGTAACGCCAACTAAAACGAACATAACATTTTCCAGAGTCAAATGTTCAGGAGTAGCTCTGCGCTGTACCAACCCATAAAAAGAAAGCCCTTATTATAAGCACAAAATTGAATCACTTATTTTTTTATTTTAGAAAATATAACTGAGGTATTGTGGTTTAATGTTAACCCGTCCAAAAGAGTCTGCCTTATTTATTTTTTTGCTCAAAACCAACTTAACTTTGGAACAGTACTTGTTGGCTTCTGAATGACACACTTTTTAGGACATATTTTTTTACACCTTTCTTATATGCGCTGTACCTGGCGTACCCACGTAGGTCGTAGGTTTTTTTTGTATAGATACTATTGTGTAAAATTTCTACCTGAAAGACACACTTCATGAAACAGGGGTAATCAGGTCTTGGACTAAGAGTATTAAGAATGTTTCAAGATTATTTTTTATTTTTAGTTATTGAAGATCTCTTCTTCGTGTTCTTCCTCTGTGCATTCATATTCAGTCGATAATGGCTCTTTTTATAAATATTTTTCTACATTAGAACAATTGCAGCCTGCACAATTTTTACACACAAGTTTGCAGATTAATCCATGCTTTCTGCAACCACATGAATTACCGCAATCTTTTTTGCAACTGCAGAAAATTAATTTCATAACCAGGAGGCTGTGTCATCTCTCAAGTTCCCATCCCCAATTTGCTGTATTTAAAACGTCTTCTCCATGTAACCAATTCTGCACTTGTAAATACACTCTCTTTAAATACATCTACCCTAGGCAGAATTTTACCGATGGAGGCTTTTGTATTTTTAGCAATAGCCACTAAAAAATATAAGTAAATATAACCTGTACCTATAAGTTTCGACCAACTGAATATTACGAATTCACTTAAAACCCTAGGAGACGATGTTCATACTGTCCACCCTGGGTACGAGGTACATCAGAGACCGTTTCCGTCGTGACATTCGTGTTCAGCGACCCCAAAAACCCTCGCGTAAGTAACGATTTTTGACTTTATGTTACGAATTCCTATAAATAGAAGACGGCTTTCATACCGCCCACCCTGGGCACCTCGGAGTACCTAGGAGGTACCTCGGAGACCTACGCCGTCATGATATTCATGTTCAGCAACCCCAAGAACCTCCGACTAGCACAAGTGGACTCATTTCCAGCAATATTTACGGAGTTGTAAATTTTTTATTTATTGTGTCTTGGAAAGTGCACTTCTAAAATGCATATTTTTATATGCAAAAATGCATTTTTCAAAAATAATTGATCAATTTAGTTCACGAAGTTTATAGACTGTCTCACCAATGGAACGCACAAATCTTACTGCTCAAAAAATGAATAATTAAGCAGTTTTTAGTGCTTTATTTCCTCGACTATAGATAAACTTACTTGTATGTCCTGCGTAATTATTAGTGTTAAATTAGGTGTGTGGAATAATAGGATTTAATGATTTTGGTAATGCTATACACAAATACTTCATAAACATGAAATAAGGTTCTTCGTACATATAATTCGTGCTTTAGGTTTGTCCAAATTAAGATAAAATTTAAGTACTATTGAACACATTTTGACGAAAATATGAAACTGAACAGACGTTTCATAAATTAGGTACCTTGTTAAAGGCTAGCATAAATGACTCATAATTAAAGCTTAAAAAAATATTCTTTTACATATCTATTTAAATTTTGCGTAAAAAAAGTAAAATGTTGACATGTTAACATTAAAGTGAATCAATTAATCTGCTTCACCTAATCTCAATGTCTCGAGCCGCTACTGCAATATGGAAGTGGGTAATTATTCCATATAGTGGGGTGGGATAACTGAAAATTATATTAAAATATTTCACATCTGGCAACCAATGCGCTCTTTTGGATTCAGATAGTACATGGATAGACAGACGCGTCTAAAAAGCCCAATTTTTTCTGGACATCTAGCAGTGTTGATGACATAATCAATATGGCTGCCAATATGGCCTAAGTTTTGTGACACACTTCTACATTTCCCTATATAACTCGGGTTTGTACTTGGATAATAACCTATACTGTTATTGATTATCAATGAGAAGAACGTGCTTTCCAGTGGTATAATTCACATCATTGTTTAGGTTTATAATATTAGAAATAATTGTAAATATATTTTTTTATTTTGGGTTTTTCGAAAGATTGCTAAATAACTTGGAATCCGTTACATATAGCTGATAACGTGTCCTATACTTTCTTGTTCGTCAAATTACCTTTCGAGCGGTATATATTTAGGTATGACTTCTATTTTATCACAAACAGTTACTAAAAATTTGCCAAACAATGTAGCGTTACACAGCGAGTCATAATAGCAACAACTTATTTATATGGGTTCAGAAAAGTAACGGCGGCTTTATAACTGTTTAAGTAGCATATATGTAAATTATTGTATCTTTTTGTAGTATATGTAAATCAATTGTAACCTTTTTAGAGGGTATTTTTTTAATCGTAGCCCCCTTGAAATTTAAACCAAAAATAGTTTCAAGTCCAAAAAACCAGTTACATTGAAGAATCGTATAAGTCACTGACGATATTCGTTGTCCCATATCTGTTTATTGCCAAAATGTTGGTGGCTTAAGAACTAAATTAATTAACTTCCAACATGTAGCTTCTTGTGATAATGCAGTTATTATCTTGGTAGAGACTTGGCTGAATAAAGACTATTCTGATAATGTTGGAATTACATGATTATGATGTATTTAGATTTGATCGTGATAACTTGGACTGTGGTAAAAAACGTGGAGGTGGTGTTACGATTGCAGCTGTGAAGAACCTTAAAGCAAAAAAAGTTAATGTGTCAAATAATGGTGTGGAACGTGGAACAAATTTTTGTATTCATTAACTTAGGTAATCAAATAATCGTTTTTGGTGATATTTACATTCCACCATCATCTAATTTAGATTTGTTTGCATTTCAGTTGAGGAAATTAATAATCAAGTTAATGAATGTAAGTTATGTATATGTGGTGATTATAATATACCAAATGCTGTTTGGGATAATGATGATCTGGGATTAATAGTTACATGTCCTGACAATTCCCCTGCAAACATCTTAGCCAATTTTTTCAGCTATTATAATTTATATCAAGTAAATACAATATGCAACAGCAGAAATATATATTTACCACGTTTCAAAATATTACTGTGAAGACATCATGCGATTTATTATTTCCTAATTGTTTACCATTAGGTAACACCATTCTGCTGTTACCTTTGATTTATTGATAAATGAGCATATTACATATCTAGAATCAGATGAATATTATCTTGACTTTCGGAATGGTAACCACCAAATGCTAAATGAATATTTAGCAGGATTTGACTGGGCTTTAATATGTAATAGTAAGACCTCTGATGAATGTGTAGCTTTTTTTATGATGTTTTATATAATGGAATTAAATTATTTATTCCTTTGAAAAAAACATGTTTTCCCATGTCGTTTAATTCTAAACTTAAGAATGCTATCAACGAGAAAAAACTAGCTCACAAAAAATTTAAAATATATGGTAGAATGCAAGATTATACTTACTTTACTCAATTAAGATCATTATGCAAATAACTAAGTTAAGAGTGTTATTTAAATTACTTAAGAAAAACGGAAGCAAATATTAATTCTAATCCCAGATCTTTTTGGATATATTGCAATGATAAAAAAAAATCATATAATTTACCCTCCAACATGCATTATGGTGGTCACACTGGTGATAGTAATGTACAAATTGTTAACCTGTTTGCAAACTTTTTTTTTACTGTATATTCTAACCAACAGGTTATTCATTATGTTCCTAAATATAGTCATAATTTTGATGTTAATATTAATTATTATTATATTGATGTCAAATTAATTATTGAGCAAGTTATGAAAATTCCTACAAAGTTGTCTTATGAACCTGATGGGGTACCAATTTTTTTACTGAAGCAATGCATTTTTACTTTAGCTAAACCATTACACATTATCTTCAATCTGTCTATATATACTGGCACATTTCCTTCTTTCTGGACGCAAAGTTATCTTAAACCTATATTTAAATCTGGTATAAGAGAACTGTTGAGAACTACAGAGCAGTTTGTCTGCAGTCTGAAATACCTAAATTACTTGATTATTTCATGGGACTGCAAAAACTTAATTGTTGATCAGCAACATGGGTTCTCCCTAAATAAATCTACATCTACTAATCTTGCTGTTTATAGTAATTACATTATCAAATCATTAGAAAATAAAGTTCAAGTCAACTCTATTTATACAGACTCTAAAGCCTTTGATAGACCAACCATGGCATACTTATTGAAAAACTTAAAGAAGTGGGTTTTAGTGGGAATGTTTTATATTGGATTGATAGTTATTTAAAAGAAAGAGTACAGTTTGTTAAATATGGCGATGTAATCTCTTCTGCTATCAATGTTACCTCTGGTGTTCCTCAGGGCTCCCATATTGGCCCAATTCTTTTTAATTTATTTGTAATTGACTTTGTAAATGGTTCACAGTGTAAGGAAGGGTTTTGACTTACAAAAAAGTATATGACACGTTTTCAGCTAAATGTAACGGATTCCAAGTTGTTTAGCAAATTGTTTTGAAAAAAGCAAAATTAAAAAAAATTCTTACATAAAGTTAAGTACAATTATTTCTAATATTATAAACCTAAACAATGCCAATTATGTGACTTACACCGTTGAAAAACGCATTTTCTTCTCATTAAAAATCACTAATAATATAGGTTAAATTAAAAACACAAACCCGAGTTATATAGGGAAATGTAGAAGCGTCTCACAAAACTTTGGCGGCCATATTGATTATAGGGCCAGAAAAATTTGTGTCTGGGGCTTTTTGGACACGTCTACATATGTTGTGCATGTACTATCTGAATCCAAAAGGGCGCATTGGTTGCCAGATGTGAAAATTTTTTCAGCTATCCCACCCCACTAATATGTAAATTCGACTCTTCCATTATTGTATTTGTCGCTTTTTGTATTGCAGTGTGTAAGAAATTTTTTTGCAATATTAAATTTGTCACTAAGTAATATGTCCTTGCTTAGTTTTCTTCTTGTCCATTTTCTAAAGCTGATGCAGCTTTAGTGATTAAATCATCTGTTATCTCCTTCTTTTGGCACTTCTGTGTCATCTAGATTAGGTACTTGATGAATAATTGTTTAAGAATTGCTTTTTATATTTCCGTTGTTGGCACTGCTGTCTTTTTTAACTTGTTTCTAAGGGGCAGTCCTAAAAAATGCTTATTTTGTAATGTTTTACTTTATTTCATAAAAAAGAACATACCTAGCAATTCATGCTGCAAGTCTCTCTCATAATCTGTCTCAGCAAAGTGTATGGAACTAATTCTACTAGTATCAGGGTTAAATTTGTCTTTCCTGCTACAACGTCTCACCCATTCCTTTGTAATGTTTTGCGACATCAAATCTTTGGACTTTGGAAATGTATGCATAATAATTTTTCTCTCATCTTCATGGCTTTTAATTAAAACATAGGTACTATTGCACCCATATATTGCACACCTATTTCCTGGCATTCAATATGTAGTTAATTATCGAAAAATATAAAATATTGATATTTATATAATATATATAGGTATAGGTAACACATAAAAGTAGTCACTAAAAGACACACCTTAATCAGGTATAACTTCAATAATATCAATTTTATAATTACAAATAGACAAGTACCTAGGTACATAATCAATTTTCTTTTTTTTTTTCGTCTAATGTCAATCATAGCTTCCTAATATTATTTCTTGGATCCCATCGACACGTGAAAATAACGAATACTTAGGTATCTCTTCTCTATAAGTTTCAAAATCATTTCAAGATATCTTAAATTATAGTACCTACCTATGTCAAGTTTAAGAGCAGCACCGATTCGCCAATTGAATATATATATATATATATATATATATATATATATATATATATATATATATATATATATATATATATATATATATATAAGATGAAATATGATATTTTAAAAGAGAATAATTAGAACCAATGTAGAAAGTATTCATAACAAAGAAACGTCGTAATCCTTCACCATTGGTACTTTCAGTCTTTGGTTTGTAAAATGTTATCCAAAAAATGCGAATTAATTTTAAAACAAATTGGACATATTTTATTTTATTAGGCCTAACCCTAACAGATCAGGAAGTAAAAATTACCTATGTGCCCTAACATGTAAACGTAAGGATTTCACAGAAGAAGGAACAAACTGCTTTGAATGGTTATACCGTTGATTAAAGTTAAATCATAATTAAATGAATTAATGAAGTCTGATGAAGTCTTTCAATCAACAGTCTCTGACATAACATACATCATTATTTATAAAATATATAAATGCTGACACTTGGACTACCAGAATAGCGTTATTTTGTCTATTAGTAGCTCTGATGAACCGGCGTGATAGTAGCAACCAACACCATGAGGTATAAAAACGAAAAATAAATATATTTTATACCTTCATATTATATCATTGGTTCTACGTTAAACCACAGTTAAACTTCAACTTAAAACTTTAACTTTTAGCTATAAAACCGCCCATAAGTAGGTACATGACGAAATAAGGGGTTTAAAATTTAAAATCCCTCCCTAAAAAATATTATACCCATTTGTGGATGCCGTAATAAAACTTTTAACCACAGCTTTTAACCTTTGTGTATGTAACATGTCTCTAACAACCATATGTAATCTATGCCTTTACCTCACAAACATAATATATATGCATCGTTTAGTAACTGGGTTCGAACTAGTAAGTCGAGTAATGTATACGATTGCTAGTTCGAAATAAGTTTGTTATTTGTTAGCTCGGTCTTTTTGGCGGTCTTAAGGTGGGTACGCATATGAGCACGAACGCGAATGAGGCAACCCGAGGACGCATGAGCATACGTATGTGTACGTCTGAACGAGGCGTGCTAATTTGTTCGAATCCACATGCATTCGGCCTCGACCTGATCCGTTTCTTGGCGGTACGTCAAAGTGAGGCCGTACTCGGTGCGTGCACAGTCTGGACGGAAACAAAAAATTCACGGCGAGGCGGTCTAGTCTGTAGCAGTGCACGGAAAAGATTGCATGTGTAATTTTATTGTATCCGGGTAAAATTTTTGAAAAATCCGCTCGTTTTATCGGCCAGGAGATCATTTAATAAACCTGTGCTATTTTGATTGAATTGTCCTCTTCTGATAAGATATACCTAATTGTGAAGACCATCGTTTTGATTTTTTCTTTTTTTTCTTCATTACACTGCTCAAAATTATAAAATACGCAGCGCGTTCACCATCAGAATCTGAATCGGCAATATTTTTAAAAGCGACTGACAAAACGATAATGCTCGCCAGATTCTATGGATCGATACCGTATAACGCCTCGTGCGTCCACTATTCAGGAACCCGAACTTCCCGTATTTGAGACAAATGATTCGTCCTCGGGTTGTCTCATTCGCGCTCGTGCTCATATGCGTACCCACCTTTAGTAGGCGCGAGCTAAATATTATCACGTATACATGCGCTGATGCGCTGTTTAGTTCGAACTAACTAAGTACGGAGTAGAGCACTCATGCATGCGTCAAATTAGGTCACTTTTACTTGTCTGTATACACGACACATTATAACCAACTGAAGATAACCATCAATTTTTGCTTTTATGCCTTTTGTATTGGCTACGTCCAAGCTACGTTTGTTGGTAACGTCCAATTTAGTTCGAATTACAAGCGAGCTAAACGTTTACATGATTTTTGGATCCGGGCTAAAAGCATCTTTTAGGTGAGAAACGTTGCAATACAAAAGGCACAAAAGCATAAGTTGATGGTTATTTATCTCCAGTTGGTAATAACGTATCATGTATACAGACAAGTAAAAGTGACCTAATTTGACGCATGTAAGTCCGAACTTAGTAAGTATTAGCACAATATTAGTTAGTTCGAACTAAACAGTGCATGCACAGCATATATACACAGCTTGTATACCTAAGCTGTGGTGCATGTATACCTTCGACCATAAATAGATAGACGTAAAGCGTAGCGTATCCCACATACAGCATTTGTTGACAGCGCGATAAACTATGATTTCCACGGCCACAGTGAATTCGCCACTCAGCAACTGAGTGGAAACTTTTGAATATTCAAGACGTCTTGGATGTAAACAAACACGGACTACACCGGGATTACTCTATTTATTGTCGAAGATGTATACCTACGTGGTAATAGATAAAATTAATATCTGCTCACAAACATCTACAATATTATTGTCTCTGATAATGATAATATATTAATAATCTATGCTGCTGAAACATTTACATTGTTGTGCAGTGTGCACAATTTTTATTTTGGATTTAGGTGTGATTTGATGATATTTATCATTTATCTGTTATTCTGTTTGAAGCAATCTTGTTCACAAAAAACAGAACAGTACAAACTTGAACCTGTATCATCCTTCTTCTGTGCCTGTATTGGGTAATTTATCTATGTTAGGTAATACGTAATCCTGCAATTCCTGCATTTGGGATTCATATTCCGTACACAGTTGCCATTTCACAAGCATCTCATTCAATAGTTTTCGGGCACTTTTTATTAGTGCAAGAATATTTAATCAAATCTAGAATCTAGTAAATAGTTTATATTTTTTTTGAAAATGATTGGCAGTTATTAACTATTCCTACATACATGTAATTGTTTTATTGGTGGTCTGAATACAATTATTTATTTCTTCCGTGTTTTTTCCACATATATTGTATATATGTATCTCTATGGTTTTTTACAGATGCCTATATTGTCTATGATCGTCCTTCAATTGCACAAACATTTCATAAAATGAACATGGCAACTATGTATGTGCTTGAAAACTGTCATTTCTGTGACAAATACAGCTGATACAGCGTTCTGGCCGCGCATGTGCTTTATATTGTGTTTATGTGTATAAATAATTTCGGTTTTGTGGAAAGTCGGAATCGAATGTTTATTTGGTTGGATAATTAAATTTGTTCGTAATGACATCTACTGTTATACGTACTTTACAACAAGATGTTTTTGAACCAAATGAAGAGAGATTAATAACTTGTTGCCATGTTAGCAAATATTTGAAGAAAAAAAAGGCCTCATACCTTTGCTTAGTTAGTAGTGGAAATATTTCTTATAATATTAGTATCGTTCAAGTTAAACAGACAGATAAACAACTTTATAAAAAGAAACGTAGCTGGGCTTTGGCAGAATTAAAATCTGTTGATGGACATAATGAAAATTATGATACCTTGGAGTTTGATCTGCATATAGATAAAGTGTACCGTTGGGTAGCTATGAGTCCTAAAGAGCGGCATACTTTTATACACAATATTTGGAAACAGGCCTCAAAACATATTCTGAAAGATAAGCCAATGTTTAAAAATATTCCTAAAGTGTGGATCACTGAGGATGCTATGACTCCAGATAATAAATATGTTACTTCACCTTTACTGACTCTGGAAAATGACTTTGCAGAAGACTTTCAAGCTGTTACAGACAAGGAGCAAGAAGACCTTAAAAGGTAAGTAACTATTTATATTTCGGTTTAACGGGGTAATATTTAAAAGTATATATTATATTGGCTGTTTCAGCAGTCCGTTCACTCCCTAGCGGCCAAGCATTAAACGTAAGTACAGATGAGTACTATTTTTGTTTACTTCCATTTAGTTACATGGGCATTAGTGCTTTTTGCCACATAATTTACTTCTGAATTAATTATTATTATTCATTATGAAAGTAATTTACTTACCTACGAAAATAATTATATTAATTCCTATAAATGTTTTTTATATATTTTATACATATTTATTTCATTTTGTTTTAGAAGTAGGTAAATATCGTAAAACAATATTATTAAACGCAAATCATTACAATTGTTCATATTGCAGGGTAATTAAAAAGTATTTCTGACAATTTTTTGTCTATATTTTCAGATCTGCATGGCGCAATAATATAATAAAAATAAACACCACAGACTCCGAAGTTTCCACATAACCTCATTAAAAATATGTTAAAAACAAAACAATCAAGCGTTCAAACATTATTACAGAGCGCACAAGCGAAACAAATGAATATAATTGGCTTGTAAGAATTATTACTTTAAAAGCTTGAAGCTTGCTATGTTTTGCTGTTAACACTCGGAGTAGTTTCCACAAACACCAAAACACTTTCACTTCGCTCGACGCGCGTTTCGCCAACCAAGTTGGCATGTTTTGCTGTTGCCACTAATTCTATCTTAAGGCATACTATTGTGTTAATTCATCCTGAAAAAAGAACGGAAAACCTGTATGGTAAACTTTTAAGTGTTACCCTAATTCTTACACTAATTCTGCATTGCTCTACGTGAATGATACTTTAACCAGTATATGCCTATACCACCGAGATCACGTACTTTTAAAGTAGTTTAATTTGTTATAGATTAATGTCCGGATGTGAATTTGCAATAAGTAATGCAGAAGGTTTTATGGAGGTATTGGCTAGAGATTTATCTCTATTAGATGGCGAGAATGTGCAATGTGTATTGGCTTCTGAAGAACAGGTAGAGACTTTAATGGAACAATTGGAATTAGCTATAAACGAAGCTGATAGGCTTGAGAATCAACTGAATGGTTATGATGAAATTCTATGTCATGTAAGGGATACAATGGAGAAAATGGAGAAGAAAAACTTAATGATTTCAGTTGCAAATACCAACAATCAGTTATTGATGCAAGAACTTGAGAATATGGTGGTAAGGCATAATATTTATAAATTATAACTATATTAGTTATAATTTTTTAGAAATATTGCAGTAAGTAACTTAGTAGGTTTTAATAATTTTCATGCTATACATCGAAGGACAATTCGAGAGGGTAATTTTGGTGTACAGACCCGGGGCATTAAGTGGACATTAGCGGGCATTGAGTGGACATTAGTAGATATTATCTGGTAATAGTGGGGAATTAGTGAATATTAGATGGAAATTAGGGGGCATTATTGAGACATTACTGGCATATTAGTTGCTGAAGTTAAGATACTATGAGTGCATTATATATGAACGTCACAAAGGTACGCATTCACGCATTGAGTATGCATGTGTCAGCGGATACCTCGGTTCCATTAGTCCATTATATACTTATATGCAGGCAACAATGTTGTTTTAAGATCCGTGTTGAAGTAATAATACGATCTCTATTTAGTTCATTCATCATCCAATATATTATTGACAATAATTAATAAAACGGTTCTTAAGGTGTGCAGTATTATTTTTTAATGTTACAATAAGTAACATTCCTTCAGCATGTGCATGAAATTAGACTTAGACTATTATTACTCAGCGTATTAGATTAAATAATAATAAATACATATGCAGATCTTTAAACAGCTGTTCACATTAAAAAGTATTTATGGTTGTGTTAATAAAAATTAAAAGAATAAGTGAAATAATGAAAATGAGTGACATGAAAAACATACAAATAATTTTGTAGTCGATGTAAATAAAAAGAATTGAAATGGATTTAGAAAAAGTGATTGCGACCTATTTATTGCAAGTATTTTCCACATGTGCCCTTTCTACTTATGGAGTATGTACCTACCTTTTCCATGGTAGGAACCATAATTTAGTTAAATAAAAATGTAATATCAGTAAATATGCCATTGTGTTTGTGTTTCTGTGTCTATAGTTTTCAAGTAAAAGACTGAAAGGTTCATAAAAGAGCTATATGATGAAAGGTACTTATTAATGAAATTGTGCGGATCCTGCAGGACAAAATAATTAAATTATTTGCATATTGAGAACATTAAAGATATTTCTAATAATGATTTTGTTCATTCAAATTACGATCTCTAATGCAAAAACCGATGTTCTTAGATTATTTACAGTGATAGAGAGAGATATTGGAAATTCAATATAAGATTTCAGCTACATGACAGATAGCTGCAAACTAATCTTTGGTACATTGTTTCCATAGAAAATTAGAGTAGGTATTAAATTTTCTATTATCGTTACTTTTTGGTAGTTTTGAAATTGTCAAAAAAGTGACAATCAGTCATGGTGTAATGTATTAGAGATTACTTCCACATTCGACCGCCAGAGGTTTTGAAATCCGAATAGGCGTGAATTTTTGGATATTTTAAATAAATATGCCAATTTAAGATAAGATAAGACCTTCCAGCAATAATGATCATCGCTGGTGTTTCATTTACATAGAAATTTCAAATGTGTACAAGGCAGAATCGATACCAATTATTGGTACTATACCTAACAAAAATTCAATTTCATCGAACATTCCAATGCAAGTGAGTACTTCAAATGTTGTTCTGCTACCTTTCCGTGAAAAGAAAGAAATTAAACCTAGAAAACTTGAAATACTACATGAAATATCATACTAATGTAATATCTCCATTTGTGATAATTTATTAGATGAAATCTGGTTATTTATAAATATCCAGAAGCTCAGTAACTAGATGAACACATTCAGGTTTCAAATTGCTACATAAGATCATTATTTCAAGAAACAATATTGTGCAGCCTTGCTATCCCAAATTGGAACCCATGTTCCATCAACGAGAGATGCGCCCAAATATCTGTATATGGTTTTCAGAGGTGTAATTATGGTATGTAAAATAGCCAGAGTTGCGGCATGTGCCAAAGTTTATAGTGTTTAAATATTTCCTATATCATATTTAAGCATAAATTAAGAAATTTATACATTTCTAAGCTTTTAGATGTATACACTTTAACATATAAATTTTAACAAACATGTAACTAGGCACACATAAACACAATAAAATGCTATAATAAAACAACTCAAACAATATAAAAAAAGTTAAAACGGTTTATTTACTATTTTAACTTTTTTTTATTGCTTGAGTTATGTTTTATTGTAGCATTTTATTGTGTTTATGTGTGTCTGTGTATGTTTGTTTATGTGTGCCTATAATAGGCCCTATTATAGGTAATGTAACTCTGTTACATTGTATTAGTCACGTGATTTTATACATTTAGAAATAATTATTGTATCATAGGTTTTTATCTTTTCGATCTGTCATTTGTACTACCTATGGTTTTATTGTTAGGTATTGTTAATTAATTCGAGTTACCTATTGACCATTTTGGATCACCTGATTTTGAGTAAATTTTAAGTAAATTACATCATTTTAACTCATATTCCCTAGAACAATCCACAACGGCACACAATTTAGTTTTAATACTCCCACTTCCAAGATATAATCCACGTTAAAATTGACATATGCCCGTCAGACCTATGTCATCCCGAAATGAAAAATTAGTATATATTTTAACCTATTTTTTAACTTTTGCAGACAAAATTGGATTTATCTGCTGCATATCAAAAAACATTGGAGGATGCAGATTTTACCTGTCATGAAGGGTTGGTTGCAGCAGTTAAAGCTGCAGATGCTTTAAAAATTGCGATGAACTCTGACATAGACAAAGCTTTACTACAAATGAGTGCGGTACAGGAGCAGAGAAAAAAATTTGAAAAATACAAGGAAAAATTTTCTCGAAGCTTAAGTAGGCAGTTAAATAATTTATTTATTCATTATGGGAACCACAAGGGAGAATCTGATCGGAATGTTATCGGATTAGTTTTACCACAACATAGTGGGGTCCATAAGGAATTATATGCTTATATAGAATTAATGCATTGGATGAAGGTAACATATTGCATACATAAAACCAATAGTAGGTAGTAATTCACTTGTTATTTTTTTCTATACCTGTAGAGTAATATAATACATACATTGATATACCTATAATACAGGTATATATAAAACTATATAGGCCTGCTGCATACACCATTTCGAAAGTCTGTTTACGCCATTTCGAATTTTTGCTGTCCATTTGAATTTTTATGTAGTGTGCTGGAAAAAAGGACCTATTATTATTGTTGTAATATTTACAGAAAATCAAAGAAGTGTACATATTGAATTTTTTTCTGATTTGTGTTACAGAGGTCTGAAGTTGATAAACTTGCTTTTTTACACAACTGCTTATTCAGACCAATTTTGTTTTAAATAATTTAAACTAATAGTAGGTACAAAAATATTCTGTAATTAACGAAAACAACAATATGTGAAACATCAATAAAAAAGATGCTTTCAAATATTTGCAACTTAGCCATGAATAAATTTTTTAAAGTGTTCATCTTGCACACATCTATACTCTTTTTTACTTAGAAAACGTTTTCTTTAACAACATAACTTAATTCTTCGGGAGTAATACTGCCAAATGCATCTCCTATCTAATTCTGCAATATTTAAATGTTGCTGGTGGCAATGTGTATACTAGATTTTTATGTTGCCACACAAAAAAATTGAGTGGGGTAAGGTCCAGTGAATGAGGAGGCCATCGAATGGATTCATTAGTCGCAATGAACTGCTGCCCAAAATTTCGCTGCAAATAATTTGTTGCCACGAGCATTGCAGGGGGGCTGAAGCTAAAGACGTCTATTTTCCGTCAGCGGTATGTCTTTCAAAAATTGGATTCTTTAAAAAATCAGCATATCCTAATAAATAAATGAAAATAACATCCTAATGAATAAATGAAACAAAATCACATGATATCAACCTTATTACATACTTTTTATATATTTAAATAATCTCTTCTAAATGATGTACTGTATTTCCAATGAACAGGCAATTTATTAAAATAATCAATACCTTTCTAAAACAATGAGTTTTCTGTTTTCTGCACCTTGGATGTGAATATTTGAAGCATTTCTAGTGTAGTTCTCATGACCATGGGATAAATATAATATAATAAAATAAATATAAAACAGTCGAGTAGGCTAATAATCAGTGACAAATAAATAATGCTGCATTTATATATTCTTTGTTTTTACATTAAATACATGAATGTGCGAGGAGTATCCTATGCATATTTTATTATCTATCACTATATTACGAATCCACAATGATAGAGACTGACGTAGGCAGCGTTTTAATGGCCAAAACAAAGACAGCGGCATTGTTTTAATTGCGGAAGAAGACAGTTGGTCTCTATTATTGTGGACTCGTAGTATCGTTGCATATTATTTGCTATTTATTATGTACTATTGATTTATTGTATTTACTTTTAATTTAAGATTAAATAGAGATGTTACTATTTAGTATTCTATAAAAAATTATTCATTTTTAGGTAATGGATAAAAAAATGTATGAATCTTTAAAAGATGTGTATACTACATCTTTAGGAAAATTATATGACAGAGATTTAAGGGCTCTGTTTAATGGTGCTAGAGAAAAAATTGCAGGTAATATTGCTTTTTTTATTAAATACTTGTAAATACTTTATCTAGGTAAATCTATATACTGTCTGATACCTTGTTAGAAAATGTTATATTTTTAATCCCCATACGTACTAGACCACATTATAAAGAATTGCATGCCACATTAATGAACATAAACATTTGATGGTACTGATTTATTTGCCCAAATAATTTGCTAATGATCTCCTATTTTTGTCCTTAGTTCCATCATCTTGTAATTGCATTAAAGCATCATTTATTCACCTATTTGTGTTTTAAGTGGTTATTGCTCCTATATGACTTTCCCATCATATCTCTGATAATTGCTTTAATGTATGATTCGCCTAGCCGGAAAGATTTTTGATCTTCCCAGTTAAGCAGCTTGGATGGCTCAACGTCTGCTGCGGGCGTGTGGTCCCTGATAAATGATAATGGGGATAGAGTAATAAATCTTTGTAACTCAGAACCGTACTACCATACATAAAAAATTCTAAGATACTTTGCCGCCAAGCCACTCATAATAAATAGGATGGTTTGAAGAAAAGAACTCTAAGTAAACAGGAGGAATGTACACGGGGCCTAATGAGAGGCCTAAGTGCTGCAGTGGAAGTAAAACCACTACACTCCGACCTATATACATATACATGTGATTCGGACTATTCCTATGATTTGACGCTGAGAAGAAAGCATACAATTCCTGAATTAAATAAAAAAATTCCACTGATTCGAAGCTCACTTTGGCTGCATCGTTGACCTCAAGATTTAAACTGTACAAAGAATAAAAAATGCACGGGGATACGCATCCGATATTTTTGTATGTAATCCTATGTGTATTTTGCCTCAGCAAAAATTTGCTCCATAATGGTAAACTTGCTTTTCGCTTTGAATCCTCTTTTTTTTCAATATAAACTTATTTGTCCAGTTGTATTTGTAATTGGGCAAAACCCCAAGGAATGTTAATGAAATATGATCGGAGTAGCGCAAGGAACACATCCAATTACAAGTTAGTTGTTCGGTATGTGAAATATCTGGTGTGCAATCTAGAATTATAGTATAGAATTATAGTAGAATTATATAAAATTATTTTGACAGGGGTACTCTGCTTAATATCTGCTCTTAGTTGGTTGTTGCCAATACTGCCCTGATTAAGCAAAATGCCGTGTGTGAGAAAATGGCCGAACGGAGTACATGCAGGTTTTGTTTAAGCTCGAAGCTGTTGTAAGTTTAGAATTAGTGGTGGGCAATATATATACCTTATATTTATAAAATTTTGCAGTGAAATCATATTTTGGCAAAAAAATTAAAACAAGCAGTAGATCATAAATTATGAAAGATGCTGCGTTTTTTCTGAGTCTCAAAGAATTGGCATTGTGATTAAATAATTAAGAATAATGCAGTACTAACAATCATAACACCGTAACAACAATAAACTTGACAAACTCGATGAAAAAGACTAATTATTATACATGTTGACATAGAATGAGTTCAATTGGAAATATGATCTTCGTCCAAATTGTCCCATTGCTCTTGGGGTCTCATTGCTCTTGGGGTGGAAATTGCATCTCCCGATCTTTCTAACCATCAAACCCCATGCATCAGTCGGGTTTAAGTCTGCTCTTCGGCAAGGCCATCTTAATACATTAATATTATTTTCCCTAACCCAGTTGGGGACAATATTTGAGGTATGAATCGGGGAATTATCATGCTGGAAAACAAATTCATAATGCATAATATTCTCTAAAATGTTCATATATCCCATAAGCCTCTCTACAATTTTCCAACAAATTCTGGGACCTGGAGAATTAATCCAAGCCCACATATTTACACAAAATGACTACTTTTTTGGACTTGATGCATGTATCTCTTATTGTATCGTCTATTAGTTGGTCGATAAACTCTAATGTGACCACTATGGCACGATTGGAGCACTTTTTCATAGGAAAAAAATTACTGAATCACAAAATTTTTAATTTCGATCCACAAATTCTTTTGCAAAAGCAATTCTTTCCTCTTTATTGCCTTCCGTAAAAAAAAACTTGTTAGCTGAAATTTTTCACACTAACACTTCCAGGAAAATTTGATTCATGCACAGCAGTATTTGCGAAATCGAACGGGTTTTGCCTTATGTAATTAACCAAATCTACATCTCGTTCATTAGTGTAGATTCTTCTTCGACCTGATCCCGGAGTTATTTTTAATGTTCGATAATCAATCCACTTTTCCTAATTCTGATAGTACTTTTTCCTATATAAAGGTCCCCAGCAATTTATCGTGCAAACCAACCATAATCTATTCTTTGTAAAATTCTTGCTTTAGTTATTTCATTTACATGACGAGTCATTATGATTTTCAGTGACATATACCTACTGGAACGTCACATATGACAACAAAATCATAAAAGTGAATTAAAACCATAGATACAGACTGTCATACCTATCTTACAGACAAACTAATAATTTAAAAATAAAATTTTCTACCCCTTGACCCGATTTTTATGACGCTGACGGTACCTGCATGTATGTTTGTATATCGGTCGGAGTGTAGTGGTTTTGTGCATTCCTCCTTTTATACTTGAGTACTTCTTCAAACCATCCTTTTTATTACGGGTGGCTTGGTGGCAAATTCTTTTTATAATTTTTTGTATGATAGCATGGTTCTGAGTTACCGAGGTTATTTATTACTCTGTCCAAGTGTCGGCTCGTGACAATTGTTATTGGGTGTGCTGCATGAATTTCTTCTTTATCTGTGCCGAATAATGCACACTGAAAACGCGTCTTTTTCGGAACATCCACAAATCCACTGATTTCGTAAGTCTTTTTATTAAATTTTCGCATATATGTATAAGGTCAGGTATAGGACGGCCACGTTCTTTTATAATCAACTGTTGTTGATAGTTTTTGAAACTTATCTACACCCAATTTAAATTGAAACTCCATAGTTTTTTTAAATCACCCATCCAGTAACAAAACTTTAACACTAAAATCACCTCGTATGCACGTGCCAACAGCCACCCACGATGCCAATTACCCAATATCTGTAGTCTACTGCAGCTCGAAGAGATGTTCCTGAGGCCGTTAATAAACAGTGCATATCGGCAACCCGAAGCATATCGGCTAAGTTCGCCGTTTGCCTAGTACGCATTTTAGAACTGCCAGTGCTTCGGTCTTCGGTTGTTAATTGACGCAATCCATCTATTGTGCTTGTTCCTTATGAGCGAGAAGCGGAGGGGGCAAGCATGCCGGCAGGTTGAGTACCATAGCTATCAGGAGAATATAAGCCGCAGAAGGCATAAGCGAAGACCAAAATAACTAGTTGAAAAGCAGCTACGTACAATTAAATCGTATTTAATATGTGTGTAAAACTTACTGCCGCACTGTAAGGCTCCAACAAACTACAAATCTGATTATATTTAAATGTACATATTGTAAATAAATTTATTTTGAATTTGAATGTATCGTGCTTGTAGTAGAAAAGCAATACGTAGACAAATGGTTTTGTAGTTCTGCAGCTCAGCAGCACATAAGGAGAAGCCGCCACTGCTCTGTCCTCATCACCATTTTTCTGGGCCTACGCGCCCACGGCACATGTTGAGTCTCAGTTGGACTGCGATAGCCCATTCCCAAGCATGCCTAGTTCACCCATCCAAGTGCCACCAATGCCCATCTTGCTTAACTTCAAAGATTTAAAATCTTACCGGTCAAGTCTCGCAGCTAGGCGGTCCTTAAACCGGTACCTACTAACAAAAGTTATTTAAAATTTTATTTGCAGTATATAGTGCTGTAGCATCACCCACATCTTTAATTGGTTTAGACAGGGATTTATGGACTCTTGAAACTACTTCTCAGGATAGAAAAAAGTATGATACCGTCCTTGAACAAGTTTTAACCCAATTGGAACCAGTATTTATGCAGGAACAGCAGTTTTGTGTTCAATTTTTTCAGGTGATTAATCGAAACTTTTTAATTAAAATAGAATACAGTAGAACGCCGAATATCCGAATCGCGATTATCTGAAATCCGTTTTATCCGAATGAGATCACGTAAAATTTCTCCTTTTTAATCGAAATAGTTTGAAAATCCCCCGCACTAATTGAAATATAAGCCAGTGGTTCCCCTTTCAACGAGTGCTTTCTGTCGGTGATTCCCCAAGCACATTTACAGGAGTTACTATTATTTGTGTACTTCAGTCGGGTTAAGAAGAACATGGATGTTCTTCTGAACATGCTGGAGGTGTGGCAATATATTCTAAAAAATGCTTAAAAACCAAACTTATTCAAATAAATATTACCGAAGGAGAGGAGATTGACAACTTTGAGTCGAAATTAATTTAAAAAGAAAAAGATTGCTTTTGGTGCTATTTACATACCACCCATTTATAAATATTTTTTATATAAATTTATGTTTAGTGAATTAATGAGTTATGATAACTGCATATATACAGGAGATTTTAACATAGATATGCTAAAAAATGTACCTTCCACACAGAATATCACAAACATATTGCAGATATTTAATATTAAGATATATATGGAACCCACTAGATTAACGGAAACAACAAATACTCTGATTTATTTAATAACTATCGGCATAATAATGAACTTTATAGAATGGGGAAGTGTTGGCATGTCAGACATAGGATGTGATCATAATTTAATCTTTTGTTCGGTAAGTGTGGAGAGAGATAGAGAGGTAAAAACATACCGAGATTCCAGAAATATGTACATTGAAAACTTAAACAGGGATGGCGAGAGAAATGATTGGAATGATATTTACATGAGAGACGATATAGATAAGAAGCTAAAATAATTCAATGAAAAAGTCATTAATATATTTGACGTACGTGCTCCTCTTAAAACAAGTACATCAAGAAAAAAGTTACCCTAGGTTACATATAATATTAAATGTCTAATAAGGGAAAGAGAAAAAGCTAGAAAGCAACATTGTAAAGAACAGACGAATGAAACACGTACACGAGAAAAAAGACTGCATATTACAGACATAGTTTTAATCAGCATCTAAATAATAATGCAAATATATGGTTAGAGACACTGTAAACTTTGAACTATTACTAGCTAAGTTGAAGTCAAACGGTATTACAAAAAAGTCTATGCTATGGTTTTCAGATTACTTGCACGAAAGAACTGTTATTACTAGAATACAACAACAAAATGTGTGAGTGCCTCAAGGTTCAATTTTAGGACTACTACTGTTTAATATTTTCACTTTTGATGCTCCTGACATTCTAGAACACTGCAAATTATATATGTATGCCAATGATTTTCAAATTACTTCTTTGTTTTCCTCACAAAGATACTGATATGGCCTTTGAAATCATAAATACAGAAGTAAATAATCTAGTGGACTATATAACCAATATTGGGCTTCAAGTTAACCCGACGAACTTACAACTAATTGCTTTTATCTCTAAAAATGCTTTAAGTGAAGTAAAATTAAACTGTAAAAGAAAGTGAAAATAAAAGGTGAAAAACTAGAGTACAAAACAAGCAAAAGAATCTTGGAGTAATTATGGATGAGAACTTAAATATTGAAAAACATGTGCAAAGCAAATACCAAGCGGCCTTCGTAAGATTAAAAATTTTATCAGTATAAAAATATTGTACCGAAAAACGTCAAACTCTTGTTTGTTAACTCTTAAGTGTTATCATTATTTCATTATTGTGACTGTGTGTACCAACATTGCATTCAAGAAAAAACAGAATGCAACGAGTGCAATATGCAGGAATACAATATTGTTTACAATTACCAAGAAAAGAGCCTACAAGTCGTCATATACAAGAAGTCGATTGGTTACGTATGACTGAAAGGCAAAAAACACATTTGTTATCTTTTATTTTGAAAATTTTATCTGAGAAAGCACCTATGTATTTATATAGTAAGTTAAGGTATAGATCTGATGTACGTGATATAATAACAACACATACAAATAATATAGATATTCCAAGGCATAATTCAACACTTCCATTCAGGCTTTTCTTATATAGCTACTAAGATAGTTAATACTTTACCTAATGTTTGTTTTGACATGAAAACTGCCCAATTTAAAAATATGTTAAAAATGATTCATTATATAATGTAATATAATAAATTGTATCTCTAGTTTGTGTGAAATTTTGTTATAGAAATATTGTTTTAAGGCCAATGGGTATACTTCAAAGTTGTCCATTCGGATGAACTTTCACCTTTTATGTTTTTTCTAAATTTTATATACTTATATAAAACTAATCTTGTATTTTATTTATCTGTACATAATAAGCACATAATAAACCTCTATTTATTTATTTCAGTAAGCCCAAGATAGACCGGCGTAGTAATAAGCGTAAACGCGTTGTTCTTACACTACAACAGGAACTTGAGGCAACTAGACATTTAGATAGAGGTGAATTGCTTAAAAATGTAGCAAGTGATTTGGGTGTGGGTGTGAGTACCGTTGCAGAATGGAATCTGTTTTCCGTATCCGTTTTATCAGAAATTTCGATTATTCAAATTCACTTGGGTCCACATTATTTCAGATAATCGGGGTCCTACTGTATATAAATATGTTATTATTCACATCTGCTAGCAGCTACCAACAATATTATTTTTCACCAAAAATGTACGTGTTTATACAGAAATAGACATGAGTACCTAAGTACTCTTAAAATGGTGTCAATCCAATTAAGCATTCTAGCTGTAATTTACTAAATTATAAGTATGTTATTTATTAAATTATTATTAGTATTTTTATGTTATACCAAATTAGTTGTATTATTTTTTAAAAACAATATTTTCATTAATGTTTTAGCTTGATGTAATAAGTCCTACTTCCAAAAATACCCAAACTACCCTAGATGGAACAGAATTGACAGTAGAAGTTCTCCCTCAACGTAAAGCAGATAAACAAATTGATGAGGATGTCCGAAACATGATGAGCAATTTATTTGCTTGTCTCAAAACAGAACTAGATCTTTTAATCGATCATATTAAGAAACAAGACAGTTTGTAAGTTTGTGTAAGAATTATTGTTATATCATTGAAAACATTGCAGAAACGGATTATTGATACAAATATGTCGTATTGACAAAAATATAGTACCATTGAAGAGTTGCGTGATATTGACAAAAACTTGTTTTTTATTAATGGATTGCCCTGTATCTACCATAACCATTTGATTGATAGTCAAATTATAAACAAAATTTGTCATTGAAGACATATTCCATTTTCCATTACTTATCTACTTATCACAGACGGCCGTGTACCGCATTATACGGTCTTACATCTAGTAAGCCGCATTAACAGGTGCCATATGAAAAACAAAACTAATAAATGTAGTTCTCGCTAATGACATTACTCATTTACTTGTACACATAATTCGTTTAACTATTGTTTGAGAGATTGACAAATCAGTCATAGGTGTTGATTTTGTCATGACTTACTGTGGAGAAGGCGTTAAGTTTTCGTTCAACGATCTCATTCAGTATGCGGTACACGCCTACACGGTCTCTTGCATAAGTAATGAAAATCGCTTTGAAATGTAAATATCTCCATTATTATTTTAATGATAATTTTAGTGATTTCTTCAATGACAAATCATGTTCATAATTTGACTCTCTATCAAACTGTTATGGTAGATACAGGATAATTCATTAATAAATTATTAATAAACTTAAGTGCTTCAATTCCTTTTTGGTGTCACCATAATAATCAGCCTCAGAAGCCACACTAGTTCGCTAATTTAACTAAATTTGTAGCTCTTATAATAAGAAAGTTAGCAATAGTGTCGGCTTCATTTGGAACAGGCTTTGTTGCCAAGATAGCTGAAAGGACTACAAATAAATAAGCCTGTCAATTTTGCTGTAAAATATTTTTTTTATTTAATAATTAATAATATTTATTAAAAGGAAATGCATCTTTATTTATTTTAACAATTGTAATTTTTCAGTTATTGTATGTATCTATTGGTACGTCTCAATCAGCATGTCATGTCAGCTCAAAGTTCATTTCTTAGTAATACCTTTGCATCTGAACTAATAGAAGTTAAACGTTCTCTGGACCAATTTATACAGCAACAGATAGATTCTATTAGAGAATGCAGGTTACCGAGAAAGTCAAAATGTGGAATTCTTCCGTACGTTTCAAATTTAGAAATATTTGCCACTAATGCTGACTGTTTATTGAAAAGTGATCGTCGAGCTGATTTGGAGAAATGGTATACTAGATTAGTAGATACAATGCTGGAATACATTGCTATTCATTCCAGTGACCAAAAGACTCCCTCACAGGTAATTAAAATGGGTAAGGAAATTTTTGTCCCTAAATTTTATTGATAACCTGATCTAAACTAATTTCAGAGAATTATCATCATTTATATTCTTTATTATCTCAACTTAAGATTTCTGTACTTGATAGCCAGAGGAAAGAGGCAAAACAAAAATATAATGATGCCTTACAAGCATATGTAACTTTGTATTTTGGCCGTCCCTTGGAAAAATTAAATGTAAGTATATTTTTTTTAAGGTAATTCTAAATTCACATACATAAATACTTTCAGACATTTTTTGAAGGAGTTCAAGCAAAAGTTGCCAGTGGTGTAAAAGCTTCAGAAGTCAGTTATCAATTGGCTTTCAGCAAACAAGAGTTGAGGAAGGTTATAAATCAATATCCAGGAGGCATGGTAATGTTTATAACAAAAATTTACATGACTGTGTAAAAGAGCAATAGAGCAATTTAAATCAATATATATTTTACATGCCGCCAGTAGTGGCTTGTGGGTTAAAAACCAGGAGGGTCATTTTGGTATTAGTTATTAATATTTAACACTAAAAATCTATACAAATGTACAAATCTTCAAATATATAAGGGGGTGTATCTGACCCCGTATAATAAATTGTTAAAATAGAGCAAAAAACATTCAAACATTAAAAAAAAATCATTAAACTTTCTTATATTTCAAGTGATTTCTCCTATCTTTCACTTTCAAAATGATCCATGACCTTCTCGTTGAAGTTTGATATGCTCTTGACAAGCTTTTCCTCGATACTCAACATAGACAAGGTACTAATTCTAGATTGTCCCAATATATTGTGTAAAAATATTTTTACCCGTTTCAAAGTAGAAAAATATCTCTCAATTTCCACAGTTGTCATAGGTAGTGTACATAAGATATTTAATAAGTTCAATGCCTCTGAAAATGTTTCAGACAAATTCATATTAATAAAAAGTTGAAGTATGGTAACTTCATCGGCGAATAAAAAAAACTTGCGAAAATCCTCAAGGCAATAAATATATTACTTTGAGTTCTGTTTTTAATTTTGAAATACTTGTTATCGCATAATTGCAAGCATAATAATTAGCTTTTACCATATATAAAATATTTTGGGAAAAATTGGTAGTGCATGCCTCAAATTTTTTGGTTTCGGTCCCACTTTCCTTTTTTTGTCGGTACTCACAATTCAATATTCAAGTTGACTACCGTCGTTGAGAATATCCCCAACGACACTCATCCTGTTTTAATGAAAACAAACTCACAATTTCCAAAATATTAGTTAATCACAATTATTGCAACTACAAAAACACCACTTCCCTCAGTCTAGATAACAGAAAATATACTTGTGACTGAACTCAATTTAATTCCGGGCAGTTGAAAGATAAAGCAGACCGTCGAGCATATTAGCGAGTAACAGGTGACTATTACTCTGTCTTACTTGCGCTCAAAAAACTCGCGATCTGCTGTCATACTGTTCTTTTTACATACATTTCTCCATAAGTCACTTGTAAGCTGTGTAGTTAATTTCAATTATGGCTCGGCTCAGGGGTGGATCATGTGGCTATTTATATTTTGATATTGCTGTGAATGCAGACTGAATCGAGTCTGTTAGACAAATATTTTTATTTAAATTATGATTTTGATCAGGATATTTTAGGAAGGTCATCGACTAATTGACCTTAATGAGAAGCCACCATTACATGCCGCATTACATATACCATTACATGCCGATGTGTATGATTGGCAAACATAATACGATATTCTGATTCTTATCTGGCCATTATTTTTTTACAACATTAAAATATGACAATAAAAATGTGGTTAACAAAATTTTTATACAATACATATTTATATTAATTTACAAAAATAAGTGTAATATAGTCAAGGCATCGAACTAACTGTTACACGTGATCGATGGCGATTTTGTATGGCATCATTACCAAAACAATAAATAAATACAAAATTCCAACATACATTTTATTATTTTTGATAATATAATATGTCTAAAACATGAATTAGCAAATAGACTACCACTTGCAATACTACTATAATATATCGAAAACGTTAAGTAAGACCTATATAAAACAATTTATTATTAACTGTTTTTTAACGGTTGGTATGAGAGTGTGATTAATTTGACACCGGCAGTCGTTTTAACTTTATTGTTAGCAAAGCTGATGTGTGTTGTTTTTAATAATTACTCTACCTTGTAAGCATTGTGACGTGTAACGGTTAGTTCGGTGCCTTCCCTATAGTACTGTAGTTTCTGAAGATGGCTGAATAAACTGAACATAGAAAATCTTTTTTAAATATATTACCAAATGACAAAAAATACCCAATATACTCCAGATAATGTATCTATAGAAATTGCCTAATTAATTAGTAATTGCCTAATTACTAATTAGTGCCCCTTTTTCCATGTCATGCTACTATTTATAAAATTGTTTTGTTTTTGATATTGCTCAATTATGATGTTTGGTCATGACCCATATTTAACATGACCAAAATTGACATGTAAAATCGACAGTTGACCAATCATTTTTAAATTGACCATTTTATCTGTAAGGAATATTAACCATATTTTTGTTAAAATGTGCTCTTTATGTATGTTTATATTCTTTCATTTTATATCTACATCGTTCACTCAAATCGAAAAGTACATTATAAAATAACACTTTCAAGACATAAATATTGTTGTATATTTATTTGTTCATTACAAATTCAAGTGATACAAATGCTCTTTACATCTTTAAAGTTGGCGGTTACGTCATAGATATAAACCATACGAATCAAATCAGTATTGTACTAGTCAAATGTGTGTTGAATCGGAATATCATGCATACCTTCTGACTAGCGGATTTTCATCAACAGCTCTTCAAAAAGCTTGAAAGCCATCCTTCTTCACAATGGAAACAAATGTCCTAGTCGTCCCATGGCACATTCTGTGATGCTTAAGGAAAATTATGAAAGTGTGAAAATGGTACTGGAAAAATTAAAATATACAGAATAGGATATTTCAAGATGGTTGGTGTTCTGATGGGAATGCAAGGCCGGTATACTAAATACCCTTGTCATCTTTGCTTATGGCATAGTAGAGCAGATTCAGTACATCACAGACAGCAACAGCTATATGACCTGAGTAAAAGCGGGTATTTTTGTCAGACCCCAAATTAAAAAAATAATGAACGGTGATGAATTCATAAAATTCCTCAATACTAATGAAAAACAAGCCTGGGACAGTCTTAAAGCAGTAGTTAATGGTTTTCTCGGAAACCACAGAGCTGACAATTATCAAGAGTTGATTGAAACTACGCCTGAAAACTTAAAAAATATGGGCTGCAGAATGTCCCATAAACTTCATATGCAACATTATTACCTGAACCTATTTAAAGATAATATGGGCGCCTACTCAGAGGAGCAAGTAGAGCGTTTTCACCAAGAAGTGATGGACTTCGAATGACATTACCAAGGGCAGTACAACGAGAATATGATGGGAGATTATATTTGGGGTTTAATAAGAGAAAGTCCATACATGAAATCCATAAGAAAATCACTAAAAGTATTCATTTTTAAACTTGATTTTTTATTATTTTACATTAGTATGGTATTACTAATTATTATTATTCTTGAATAAAAAATACTCTGATGTTCAGCAAAAATTTTTCTGATTGTAATTTATCATAAAATTATGAAAAAAAAATCATTTCTTATAATTTTCATTTGTCATTTTTCTTAAAATTCGAAAAATTGCTCTGGTTTATACAAAAGCATACTTTAACCAAAAAAATTATGTTTCCCTTTATTAGTAACGTAGAAGAAATCAAAATTTGACATTTAGAAGTCGGACCCAAAAATCATGTCGACCAGTGTAATACATAACCTACAATTTGAATGTTAACATCATGAAGACAGGAGACTGAGCGTAGTTTAAGTAATGGGAGGTTTTCCTTCGGAAAAATGCAGCTTAGTGCGGGTGGCCATAAGTGCACTGAAAGTGAAGAAAAAGTTAATTCAACTGAAAGATTCTGAAAGAACCAAATTCTGTCAGTTTTCAAACGGTGCAAGGCTACGGTGGGTAAGGCGCTAGTCAAAAGAAATCAATCAGGTGATAGCTATTATTCTCGCTAGAGTTAAGATGTACCAAAACATGCCCTCCCTTTCTTTTTCGTACAGCAGCTTACAACAGCGTTAGTCTAAGATATCAACAGTCACATATAATGGGATTCGTGTTGTTGTTTCTCTCGTTTTATTATTTTTTAACGAAGAACACTCAAACAGCGTATGTGTTGATTAAAAATAATTAGTGACGTAACCGCCAACTTTAAAGATGTAAAGAGTATAGATATAATTACCTATTTTATTAAAGGGGAAGGTGAGAAAAATCAACTGGTATAATTTTTTATCAAAATTTAAAGTGAATTAATATTTGACTCGTAATTTATGTGTCAAATTGACTGCTTGACTTGACTGCTCATTTATACAAAACTATCTTTTGTCTTTCAGGTTAAAAAGGGCCTCGAATCCCTTTATAAGAAAGTTGAAAAACATTTGTCTGAAGAAGGAAATTTGCTTCAAGTAGTCTGGAGAGCCATGCAAGAGGAATTTATACAACAATATAAAATGTTGGAGGATTTAATTCAGCAGTGCTATCCTGGATCAATGATTAATTTAGAATTTACAATAGAGGATATTTTACATTTCTTTTCAGACATAGCACGTTCCCATTAATTTAAATATCCGGAAATTACCATATTATTATTATAATTAATAGACAATATTTAAAGTAGTATAGATCAGTCACTAGTTTAATATTATAAATATTTATTTTGGTTATAATTTTAAATATATTATATATGATACAAAGCATCATTTTAATGAGTGTTGCTTAACATATTCCCATATAAAAGTAGCACCAGCAACATGTACATTTAACGAACGGATTACTCCAAATTGTGGTATTTCAACACAAGCATCCAGAAGGGGAATTAGATCGGGAGGGATTCCTTCTTTTTCGTTTCTAAAAATTTCTATAATTAATACAATTCACAGTGGTTAAAACGATACAATGGAATGGCAAGCAGGGGCTGATGAGCGAGAACTGATATAGTTTTTGTATTTGTGGACACATAAACAATAATCGGTGGCTTTATATAATAGGAACTTTGCACCGAATTTCTCTAGCGGGTAAAAATATTACAAGGCCAAGTTCATTTTGTGTGATTTTTATTATATTTAGACGTTAATCAGATGTGAAACCCACAGACCGCAGTGGAAGATTCTCCATTAATATTTAGGCTTGGATAAGCTATCAAGGGCCTGGTGTTTGTTGGAGGACTGAAAAGCACCTCACTGGACTGAGCTATGTGCGCATTATGGAAAATGTTATGCTGCCATCGGTGAGCATGCTGTATCAAAATTTCACTTTCCAGCAGGATAATTGTTCAAATCACACCTCAAGAGTTGCGTCAGAATGGTTCATTGACAACATCAATGTGACAAGTGTGAAACCAGGTCAGGTATATGATTTTTTAGACCAAAGTTAGTTAACCTGCTACCACCTTCTGTGAAAATGTTGCCATTAAAAACCTTCAAAATTGTAATAAAGAAAAAATTTCTTATAACACTTTGTTGGAGGACTGAAAAGCGCCTCACTGGACAACTATGTGCGCATAATGGAAAATGTTATGCTGCCATCCGTGACCATGCTGTATCAGAATTTCACTTTCCAGCAGGATAGTTGTTCATATCACACCTAAAGAGTTGCGCCATAATGGTTCATTGATAACATCAATGTGAAATCATGTCAGGTATATCATTTTTTAGACCAAAGTTGTTTAACCTGCTACCATCTTCTGTGAAAATGTTGCCATTAAAAACCTTCAAAATTGTAATAAATAAATATCTTATAACACAGTAACAGTCCATTGGGCACAAGTAACATCGACCGTGAAAACATGGCCACCATATACGAAAAGGTTAATAGTTTATGCATCGTGTGAGGAAAAAGTTCAGTACTGTGAAACCATGCTAACTCGTATTTTGTGTAATTACATACAGTTCGTACAATATGTATGTATAGTTGAATGACCGGCAACCCTGACCCACACAATGTTTTTCATTGGCGTAGACATTTTTTTTTCTTAGGGGGGTGAAAGTAGAAGGTTTTTAAATGCATATTTTCAACACCACAGCTGATATTGAATGCAAGTTTCCACACCACTCATGAAGTATTGCTTTCAGCGCGTTTTCATTTTTTAGTGGGTGGTTCGCCAGTAGCCATATTTCCCACAAGTAACAAAAATAAATATGTACAAAACAGCTAAGTAGTCGAGAAAAATAAACTTTAAAACGGAAAAATAAAATAAATATACTTGCGATTGAAACACAATCATATTTATTGTGTAAGTAGGTACCTACCTAATCTACCAAATCGTTAACACTCAATAAAGTCAAAGATTATTAACAGACAAGCTTTGACAAAGATCAGAGCTTGTTTGCTAATAGGTACCTATATAACTAAACCGAGACTAAATTCAACACATTTTTAAAAATCATTACAAATGCAATACATACCTACCTACCAGCTTCTCATCGCAAAGCGATTTCCAATACACACACTTTTTACAGCCAATCAAAATTAGAAACTGACCTTGAGGTATTTTACAGTCATTGAAAATTTTCCTTTCTTTTGTGGCTAGGGAGGTACACGGTTATCGGTTATAATTTTATAAACAGTCTAGAATTTTTAATTTTGCCCACTGATGTAAATTATTAATTTGTGATCTAGGATGGTAGGTACCTATATAAAAATAAAGTCAATGGACAATAGGTACCTACTTATGTAATAAACCAGAGAGCGTTTTCAGTTTTGTAAATCCCAATAAAAAACCTAACTTATATCGTTGCATTTAGCATTTATAACCTAGCGGCCTCAAGCACTGGAATATTTTTTGGATAAAATTATTTGAGAAATGTCTTAAGTGGAGGATGTAATAGGTACCTACCTACCTCAGTACACGTCAGTACCTACTTTGGGCAGCCCATAAATCAACTTTTTTGTTAAAGTCGGCTCTGCTCTAACACCCATTATCCATTTTTGCCGTCAAATAATATTTTCCTTAAATTTTTTTAACATGCCTATCCTATCCTATCTCGTAAATAAAGCGAGGTCTGGTGGAAATCTACGTTTTTCAGGTTTCATACGAAACGAACAAACATGTTTGCTAACCGCCCGCCATACTCTTTTATTTCAACTCTCGTAGCGATGTATACCTACATACGTAGGTATATAAATAATATATTATCAATTCCTATTCGATCCGAGAATCCGATCCCGATCCGAGAGATACAATTCCAATAAGTTAAAAAGAAATATACTGCTCGAATATTCGTTATTGGAAAGGTCGTGGATCGGCGTTGCCGCTTTTAACTATAAAAATAGATGTTTACGTAATTGTCATATTTAAAGTAGACTAAAATAAATGTAAAAACGTAATATCTTAGCCTATAATATATTATTGTGTGCACAATTATTATTTAATAACATTCATAAATAATATATACAACTTTAATATAGTATTGTGGAATTTGATATTCTAATTGAATACTGAGAAAATTGAGAATTACATCTGGCAACTACGCGGTATCTTATATGGGGTCAGTTAACTATACATACATATTGAATGAACAGTAGGCACTGGATAGGGCTGGAACCTTTGATGTAACTGTAACACTCGGAGTAGTTTCCACAAACACCAAAACACTTCCACTTCGCTTGACGCGCGTTCCGCCAACCAAGTTGGTATCATCCGGAGACGATTAAAACTCTTAACTTAATCGTCTCCGGATGATGCCAACTTGGTTGGCGAAACGCGCGTCGAGCGAAGTGAAAGTGTTTTGGTGTTTGTGGAAACTACTCCGGGAACTGTAGGTAATTAACCATGAAATCTATGAATTGACATTTCATACATAAAGTAATTCGTTTATGTTTCATAGTATGAAATGTCAATTCATAGATTTCCTGGTTAATTCGCGGGTGTGTCTGAAGTTTTTCAGTGTAATTAATTCCGATTTTTTAGCAAATTTTACTCTTAGTGATTGTTGTCTTGTTGTCAATCTTACCAGAATTGTTGTAATCTGTGAATTAATCTTCTTGTATTAAATAATAGGTCTTTTTAGAACTGGGAAAATTCCTTCAGTTTTTTATATAAGTTAAATGTACAAAAGTAGGGTCATGTTTATTTATTTGTTAAATAGGAAAAATTAAATATCTACTCCACTGGTGTCATCCTGAGATCATAACACTATTAAAAATGGTAACTGGGGATATTTTAAAAATGGTAACAACCGAAATACTGCCGGTTGCCTAACCACCGTATCACGTGGGTTTCGGGATTAAATGAAAGCCCTATATACAATAAACAAAAAGTTTCTAAATAATTTATTTATTTATTATTTTTATGGGATGTGTATAATGTAGATTTTGTAAGAAATTAAATATTGCATTTATGCATTTAAGCACAAAATGAGTTGGACAGGCAACAATTTCAGAGAGGATTATATACCAGACAAGAATAGACCTATTTTGAATGATGTTAGAAAAGCTATACATATATTTCTTGAGTTTCACACTTGATGCCGGGCAGCTGTAGCTCTGGCTTCTCTAACATCTTGACAAATAGGTCTCTTCTTGTCTACATTATAATTCTCCTTAGAATTCCAAGTTCTATACTTTTTTGTGTTCTCTTGTATGTTGTGCTATCTTGTGATACATAATTACTTATATGTACATTAGTAAGTGACTTACCCCAATAATAGAGCAGTTCTTTCTTTGAATTTGTATTCATTAAGGCAAATGCTGTCCGATGTTTGTTCTGCTCCAATTACACAATAACCTTTTGCCTTTATTTCAAGAATAAAACTTTTCAAGTCATCTATCTTAACTTCAATAGTATCAACCCAACTTTCTGATGACATACTTAAGCTTTTGAAAGCTTTATCACTAATAATTTTGGTGTCATTTAGGATAATTTGTTTCACTCTGAAAACTTCACAAGTCCTTGATAATCCACCTAAATTTGTCGGTTTGGTTATTAGGGAAGCAATTAGAATGAAGTTGGTTTGCTGCTTATCTCCTTTTTCCTCTAGCATCATTTTCCATGTCGTTATTTTTCTTTGGATATTATGACCACCCTCAACAATATTGGGTATCTGTTCACATTTTTTTTCGCCTTGTAGTTTAGTTACGTTGTTTGAAAATGTTTTATCCCTATTTAAAATGTCAATATTTCCATGAAAACTAAATTCGTAATGTAAAATATTTTCCCATTCAGTTTTGGTAACATTATTCAGTTTTGGAATATCAACATAAATGGTCTGCAATGAATAGTCTCTTTCAGGATGAAATCTTTGCAAAAATAATTCGTCTGATTTTAGTGTGTCAATGAACGCTTTCCCACTCGCTTCAATAACAGAATTAACACATTTCTCTAGAAAACTATATTTGGTTAAAAAGATTTGATAACTTTTCTGTCTGGCATCTTGACATAGTTTTCGTATGGCTGCCTGTAACAAGTGTCTGATATGAAAAGTCTTTCAGCATTCAGGTACACAATATAATATATATGGCTAGGTAGTCGGGTACCTAAGTAGTAATAAATAAAAATTATATACCTGTGAATATACACGTAGCTTGAAATGAGCTCCCATACACCATGGTAAGAGTACCTCAACAGCAGATAACCAAAATGATTCTGGTTTAGAAAGAGTCAAATGAAGAAGAACCACAATAAATGCAGCAATAGATGATGGTTGAGTTTTTGTTGTGTTATTAATTTTAGCCATTATTAGAGAAAATATGCTATCGTCACCTTTCCCTAATAGATATAGAAGCCATTGCATTAGTTGTTTAACGCATGGCTGATGAATTTCCACTGAGAAACTGTCCATAATTAAATTTATTAGAGCCTGCTTTTGAGTAGTAAGAAAAGGAAATATAGCAAGTAAGGCTTGAATTATTCTAAGCTTCTGTAAATGAATCTAAAAAAATAGTAAAATTAGTCTTCCTATTATAATTTATGACTCTTTGAAGTTAAACTGTCATTGTTTTCTGCATATCCCACTACCCCTTAGCCAAGGAGGACATAAAATAGTTAAGAGATAATAATAACATATTTTTAGTTTATTCTCAATTCCTAAGTTTAATTTCTTACAGTAATTAATACCTAGCACATGCACCGTACTATGAAAAAGACAGTCAGTCTTAGAGGTGACAACAAGTCTATCAGCTGGCGTACTGTTGCTCTACGTGAGATGATCCTAACATTCTGGAATTTCTCAACAGAATCAGAGGGAGAGATAATATCTTTATCAAAACTGGTGAGGGTGAAAACATATTGTATGTCCTCTCTGCCCTTACAAACCTGTGAATCTGGAAAATATCGCTTATTAAAGAAAATCTGATATTTCTCTATTAAACACGAAGCGAAATTATCTGCAAGGCTTCTACATTTACTGACACTATTCAATATTGATTCTATGGAAGACATAGTTGTGGACGTGGTCCTTATATTAGAACTGAAATTAAAATTTGATGCTATTTCTATAAGATGCTGTTTGTAATTTAGTTCATAGTAATTATGAAAACTAACTTACCTCTCTGTATCTCCTAAGGTTACATAAATTTCTTGACAGACATTGTATTCTATCCTAAAAATAAAAGGATCATGATGAAACAGTAAGAATATATTTATGAAAATTATTTGATGTAAAAATAAATTACCTTTCTTCTTTTTTTATTACAATCCCTTGCAGTAAGAGTTCTACAATTACAGGAATTAAAACAGAATAATATGAACTATTATTGTCACATTCGAGTACGAAATTTTTAAGTTTTTTAGATAAATAGTAACAAACCATCGGGAATGTTTGAGATAATTCTAGTAATGAATTGATTACGGATGATATTGTATTAAGCATTCCTAGATTATATAATATTTCAAATTGGTTTATTGAGAAAACTATTTCAATATAACTAGACAAAATTCTTTTGAAACAATTACTTTTGCTTAAATTTTGCAAAATTCCTGGGCCCGATTTTAAAATGTTAACATAATCATTACAATTTTGAAAAGGTAGAGTGCTTGCTAAATTCTCAAAAGTTCTGGTAATTACAACATCACTTTGGCTATTAACTATATAATCTAAAAATAATTTATCAGGATATCTATTTGCCAGAAAAAGTAAATCAATAACAAAAATTACTATATTGTCGTCAGTTTTAATAGATCCACTAAAAAATTTGCTTTGCCAATTCTCAACAATTTTACTAATATCATCATGGGGTCGATGGAAATTAACAATGACATTAAATGCAATTGATACACTACATCGGTTATGATTATTCGGTTCTATAAGAATGTCCATCATTTGTATGTACATTTGTTCATTAAAATGCTGATTCGATTTCATCAAATTATGCAGAATTTGTAAATAATTATCAATCCAGTCTTCAGTTACGTTAGCAATATTATTTGTCACAAAATTTTCCACATCAACTATATTGCAGTATTCATAAAGGTTTGCATACACGACAGTCGCTAAAACATTACTGAATTGTTCAATATTTGCAACTATTAATTCCACTGCTTCTTGGCATTTTAGAATCTTTATTATTTCTAAAAACAGTTCAAACTTGTTGATATCGAAAGTATAACTATTTATAAACAAATGTATTTGACTAATGACGTAATCTAAAAAAAGTATATCCACATGATTCAACACAATATATACAAATAAATCTTTGCTATATTCTCTTACAATGAATAGTACTTTACAACTTTCTTCATAATTGTTATTCCATTCATAATGACTTAAATAGAAATCAAAATAAACCTTAATGCAGCCATCCCTAATATATATGTGGGGTAATCTTTTTGCTAATTTATATAAATCCCCAAAAATACTGAAAGGAATAGATTTTTTTAGTTTCAAGGAAAATACATTTTTAAAGAAAAACCACAAGGCACTAGGAGTCCATTTTACTTCCAACAAATCTTCTAAAAAATGTATAAACTGCTCTTCTGTTAAATTGTTACAAAACAACGGTACTGTTTCATACATCCTAATAGAATGATCACAATAATCATTTTTATTTATTGCAACGAGAAAATGTTTGGATAACTCTGGAAGAAATATATTCTCTTGTAAAATATGTAATGCTGTGAAATATACAACTGATTTTTGCATATGATTTAAAAGTGATTTATAAATACAAATTTGCCATAATGTATCTAAATGTTTTAAAGAATATAATAAATTCAAAGATGGCCATACAAGATGTAACTGCTTTTCTTTTGAAGCATCTAATAAGCTAAAAAAATCTTGCCATATATTCTTAGAATCTGTAACTAGCATATTACCGCTAACAGTAACAAAAGGAATAATATTCTGTAAAACAGTAAAGTTTTCGAAATAGACCTCAATAATTTTTTTAAAAATATATCTAGCCTGTTTTGCTAAACTGTTATCTACCACAGAAATAGCACTTTCTAAAAATATCCAAAAATCATCCATATACAATATTGAACATTCCTCGTATTTAAAAAATATTTGTAAGTCTATGTAACAAAAAACAACGCATAAAACTTCTAAATTCTGACTAGCCCTGCATTCCAAAAATATCTCACAAATAAAAGATAGAACATCTAATTCGGTGAGTAATCTTATATAATTTTCTAAAACATTGGACAAAACATATATTCTTAACAAGTTATCTTTCTCAATTAAAATATGTAGCAAGAGCTGATTTAAATTATTGAGACATATATTTTTTTTAAAATCATTTTTATTTTTTGATTTACAAAGTAGCAATGCCTCGTTTAGTATTCTTACTATCTTCGTTTCTGCCGGTGCCATCGTAGGTAGCTTCAGGCAGTTTTTTGCTTGGTTATTCAAATATTTGATCATATTTAATAACTCGATATTGCCATTTTCAATTATTGAAAAAGCTGCTTTTATGACCTCACACTGAAGGTCTATATCTTCAATATTTTGTTTATAAATTAGATCTATAGGAAATGTTATTTTCTCACATGTTGATAATCTTCTAAACTTTAACATTAACAATATTTTCAATAATTGTAAATCACTTGTTCTCTTAATTTTATCATTTAAACGTTCATCAGTTAAAGTCTCATCAAGTAATTTTTCTATTACTTCTAAATCAGAATCTTCCATAATTTTACGTCAAATGAACGTAATGATTTTCTTTATTTGAAACACGAAACGCTATCAAATACAAAAACTTAAAATTAAGGTTAGTTTTATTAGTGACACAACTGGCAGTGTTTTCAATTTTTTACTCAAAACACATCACAACACAAAGTCATAGATCACACATCTACTATTTGTGATAGCATCTAAGTACGAAAATAAAGTAAGGATTTAAACTAAAAACAGTTTTTTATGTTCACCACCACCCATTATAGAACTTATTTTTGGAAATTAATATTGCAAAAATAGGTTAAACCTTATTGAATGTCTCCCTATGAGAATAATTATAATAATTGTAAACGAAATCAAATAACAGTATTTACAAATGTATGTTTGTAAATACAAATTTACAACACAAGTTTGTATTTACAAATGAGTTTTATTAGTTTTATTCCTCAATTGTTTGGCTCATGTAAATAATAGGTTTGTTCGTACAGCAATTTGCGACAGTTACAAACCGTCAGGAGATTGCGCACTAGACTTTTGGCGTTCGGACAGACCAATCTCAAACTCCAACCGGTTGGATTTCCTGTTCGGTCAGTTTTTCCAACCCGTTTCAAACCGTTTGCGGACAGTCAAATCAGTTCGCGGATTGTTCACGAATTACGAGCAAATTGTGAATGTTGCGCATGCCTATTACGGACTTCTACCACAAGTTCACCTTTCTCCTCTCCAGCAGCTGCTCTGAGCTCTCTATAACCATAACCTATAACGTGCTATAACCGACAACCGTGGTCTATAACCCTTACTTATCTCAAGGATTTTTAAAAAAATCCTTGTACTTATCTATGTCTATAAGTAAATAAGTAGAGGGACACGGTGACTTGGGTACAATGGAAATTGAAGGTAAACTATTAGTAAAAATGTTAGAATGTTGCATTTTAATTTATCCATGTTTCTTTCTGCTTACATTTAGGTTTACAAGAATACATCATAATTCACAATGCACCTGCTCCTGCTACCTCAACTACCTCAACTGCCAGTCCATTGAATGAAGTAAAAGTTTGGACCCAAAATACCACTTTATCGCTTTTAGATGGTTATAAACAACACCGAAGTAAAGTTGGTTCGCTACAAATGAAAAGTTTCAAGAAGCTTTGGGAGCTGCTTGCAACAGAAGTGAATAAGGTACACAATACTAATTTCACATCCGGACATTGTGAAAATAGATGGCGGGTGGTTGAAAGGAACTATAAAAAATTTGTGGATAACAGTAATAAAACAGGTCGAGGGCGAAGAGAGTTTGAATATGAAGTAGAAATGAACGCTATTTTTGGTAAAAAAAAAAATATGCACCCTGAACTATTGTTGTCTACAAATAGTATAGACAAAGATAAATCAGTGAAGAAAAGCAATAAGTCAAGTGATTTAGAGCCTGTGCTTAATGTTGATGAAGAATTGATGAGCCCTCAACAACAAATAATGGCACCAGCTGAGGAAGAGACTCCTAATGCTGCATCATCTAAAACTCCTCGCAGAAGGAGATATAAGGCACCAACTAGGAATTGTACCCTCGACCTATTAAGAATGGGTTGTCTTGGGCTGTCTATTCTAATGTGGGTCCCATCAATAACACCAACAACACCAGGAAAGTTGTTATCGCTAAAACTTCTTTCAATTTGTACTTTCTCATCATCTGAGGGCCACTGTATTATTTCATGCGAGATATTACTTAAAAAATAAGTAACTTTCCTTACTATCACGTGCAACGTACTTATAGATATATTAAATCTATCGGCCACATCTCTATATGATGCAGTTTGATGGCCAGCAAACCATAAGAAAATTAATATTTGTTGTGAAGCACTCAGTTTGCCAAATTTCCCAGATTGATAGTGGAAATATTCAGAGTCCTGAAATCTTCCTGAAATACTATCTGCAACTCTACGACTCACTCGGAAATGTTCCATAAATTCTTCGTCGTTGTATGTAGGGATAGTCTCTTCAAAGTAATTTAAATTTTTCGGCCGAGTCCTATCTTCCACAATATCAAACACATCCTCGTCGCTTGAATATTCCAGATATTGTTCAAAATCATCAGAGCTACTACTGCCGCTTGTGCTACTTTCAGCAGCCATCTGGACAAGGAGGTAAATTGTAATCAGACAGTAATTATGAATATTTCACATGTATTTTATCGATATACTCACTTTTAATAAATTGTAACTGAATGTAAATAGTGGGTGGGTACGTGGTGTAAGATGATAAATATATGATTATCGTGATTAATCGAGATCGCTGTGGACGTCTTCAACAAACATGTATTGTAATGTTATCTATCTTACTCTTACTGGATGTTATTAAACATGTAAACATAACCCACAAAATATAACCTATTTTGTACTTGACGTTTGTGTTGTGAATTGACGCTTGATAGATGGAAACAGTTTGCAAACTGTCTCCAACGGTTCCCAAACTGGCTGTACGAACAAACCTAATAAAAACTTTTTAAGTGTGGTGACATATTTCTGAAGTTGTGGGTAAATATCTATGGCATAAACTAATATGTAATTAGTTTATGTCTATGGTAAATATTTCATGCGATTATTTTAAAAATGCATTATAAAAATTTGATGTTTTTTACGTTATTGTTTCCTTCGTTGTTAGTTATTATTTTAGGTATTTAGTTAATTATGAAGTTTTATTGATAATATAAGTAGTATATTTTTTTTATATTATTTAGTTAGGATATAATAAATAAAATATATTAAAATCAAGTGAGGTTAGATTACATAAAAACATCTTTTTAAACTCATTTTATAATGTTCTCTATGATATACTTACCTGCAACTTCAGGAATATACAGAAAAAATTCTATAAATATCATTATCACTCATAAAAAGTTAGTCCGCTCAACAGGCAGCTTTTATGATATTAAGCCGTGGGAGGGGGAAGCGGTGGGAGGCGCCTTTCGGTGCGGCGGCGTGCGCGTAAAAATACCTAACTCGAAGCAAGTAAAAATACTTAGGAAAAATACGTTAATAATCAATTATTAATTATTATGGATGTATAATTCTCTATTTCAAGTGGATTTTCGACAGATTTTTATGGATTTTAACTTCTTTGCGCTGAACCTTAATTCTTTTTCTAAAATAGAAGTAGCCTGCTTAGTTGCCTACTCCTTATAAACATCAGCTATCTGGATGTGAAAGTTCCGTCAAAAATTTGTCCAGCCGTTTCGGAGAACGGATTTTGTTCACAATTTCATGAATTTTATTTTTTTTTTCGCGCTGAACCCTAAACTATCGCGAACCCTAAATTATGCAAATTAGGTCAGAAAATTGTCTTTACCTGATTAAAAAAACAGGAAATTTCTAGCTGGGATCACATATAGGTAGTTGAAGGATTCGGAAACTTCCAAGTGTGTCGTTCGAGCGACGTTTTACCGCGACAGGGTGTATACTGCTGCGGATATGCGCAATGAGATAGTTCCATGAAACACACTGGTCCCTCTTGTGGCATTTTATGCCATGTACACGTATCATAATTGTCTGATCGACCTTGTGATATAAGTAATTGTATTTTAGGGCAAGGGAATTATTATTGTGCCGTCCATTTGAAAGGATTTAAAAAAATGGAAAAAATATCAGAAGCTGTGAGAATCGAACTCTAAATTAGCTCTATGACAGAGATCCTAGACTTAGTATCATAGGGCGTACGATTTGACGCTAGGCCACCATCACTCGGGCATGTCTGTTCACAATAGTTCATTATTGTCATTAATTAAGTGTCGAGTTATGTTACAAAAATGTCCGATTTTAGATATTATATTCTTAATTTTAGATATAGATATAAATTCATTTGTGGATCCTATTTCTAAGGGAAGAGGGGTTTATATAGTTTTTGTCAAAACCGCTATTCACAAAAGGTCATTGTTATATATTGTGATTACTCTTCTCGTTCGCAAACCATAAAACATTCACAAAGTCGGAAGCGATCTTGGGCGATCTACTAACATCCAAATTAATGCTTTTACCCCCTTTTATAATGTACTCATGATGTACCAAGACTATGGAGCCATGATCTATAATCTCTATATCCAACACCCTTATAATCTTGCACCCTCTCCTCACCGGTAGCGTGTGGAGGTTTTCGGGCGAGTAGTGAGTTTTTGTCTTTACCGTGATGACCGCGAGCAGAGATTCCATATTTCCAACCACAATTTACTGACAACGGACCAAACGGACTGGCTATAAACTGGTATGGTAAACCGTGCTCTGACCATGAGTGAGTATCGACCAACCTCATTGGTATCGACAATGAAAAACTACAATTTATTTTTAATTTATCTATGACGAATATAAGGCAAATGTTTTCTGGGCAAAATCCATGCTGGTTAACGATCAGAAATGATCAAATGAAGAGGTTTTGGCCACAGAACAGCTAACAATATTTTGTGGTTTTGGCTGTGCATGTGCTTTTGTGATGTGCATTCAGAGATATGTAGACGTGTCTTATCTATGATGTAGATTCCATCTCCATCCCACCGAGAAGTTCTTTTATTTGCCGTGTCCATACTATATCCACATAGAAACATAAAAGATAAAAGATAGGTAACACTCCGTACACTACACAAGATTACTGTCGGTTTTATTAATTTTGTTATTTGGTTTTCTTTTGGGGATAAGTGTTTTGTGGTGAGTGTATGTTTATTGAGACCGAGTTGGAATTTTAGAATTTTAAAGGAAGTGCAGTATTATGCAGCAGCTGCAGTATAATTTACTTTTTGTTAAAATACTACCTATGTATAACTATTTAAATAAAATATATTAGGTGTAGTAAATACACTTTAAATCGTTTGTGCATATCGGTAAATTAGTTTTAATTTTTAATAGCTGTAAAAATATTTTTCTTATCTTGTCACTTTTTGGGATTCCCCCATACCTTTTTCTATACATATTAATCTAGCCCAGGCCACGACGCCACGTCATCGTCAGTTCAGTCAGTTGTCAGTTTAAAAACAGTTTAACGTGATATTGTGGGTGTGAATGTATAAAACAGAAAACCACTCAGATAAAATATTTTGTATCTATATCTAGGACACCCAGAGTCAGCATCGGTTGATGTTGATAAGTTATGGTGATTTGGTAAGTCACCTATAGCCAGCCTCTATTAAATAGATTTTAATTAATTATATTTACTTTGTGATTTTAGCATTGCAGTTTGTGCCCATTAAATTTATAAAAATGACTGAAGACTTTAAACCTAGAAATTATCAGGTGCAGCTGATGAAAATAGGCCTTGAAAGAAATACCATCATTTTTCTTCCAACAGGTTCTGGAAAAACATTCATAGCCTTAATGATATTAAAACAAATGAGCAGCAGCCTTATAGAGTAAGCAATTTAGAATAACCAGGACCTCCGTAATACAGGCCGGGGACAAGAATTTGTTACGTCACGATACTGGTCTGGTCACGCCATAACGTAATATACAATATACATAGGTTTTTATGAGTAAAACAGAATATATTTCAAAACAAACTATTACTTACGATAAAATTACTTGAAAGGGGGTTTCCACATCACCATAAGGTACTCTAATAGACACGTTGCCTGTTAAGGAGGCCTCGCCAATAGCCCTATCTCCACTAAAACCGATTGCAAAACGAAGCTCCAATTATGAAATTTCATTAATTTTATGTTTGATCTATCCCTATTTTGACTCAATTTCATGGTTGATTCTTTTTGAATAATTTTTAAAGAATATATTGCAAACAATATGACTAGTTTTAGTTAATATTGATTTTAGTGTTTTGTTTCATAAAACACATTTTTCATTCATTTCTTTTACATACTTTCCTAATTTTAAAATTATCAACTCCCACAAAATGATCCTGTTTACCTTTCTTTAAAAATTCGCATTCGTATTTATCTGAAATAAGCTCATTAAATACTTGATAGGCTTGAATAGAAACTTCAGAGAATAATTGTGATGGGTTGTTTTAATGATGGTTGTTTTTTTCTGATTCAAGGACTCGTGTCAAGGAAATATGGAAATGTGATCCGCTTAGTTGTCTATATTTATAGCCTATATATATATTATACAGCTGTATCCAAATTATTAATTTCATTACATTGATTTAGAGCCGCAATATTTTGTTCATCAAATAACCTGACAGCAAGCTGTACATTTTGTCGTTCAAGTGAGGATGGATTTAAAACTTTTTTTAAAGAGCTTTTAAAAACACCTGGATATTATTTTGCCAGCACTTTTTTCTAGAAAATAGCCAATAATTTATGGCATTTTATTGTAAAGGACACCTACCTACCTTAAGCAGTGAAGTATCTTTTTAAGTAACACGTTTTTTTTATAACGCAAGATAACACAGAAACACTTTCACTACCGGCATTGGCCATTTGACAGATAAGACGTCACACGCCACAACAAAAACAAACCACCTTCCGATGTTTAATGTCTATTTTACGAATTGTCACCAAGAACTAAATACATTTCAAAAGTCTTACGCATTCAATTATTATTTTAACTTTATTACAACTTTGAAATAGAACTTTTTACTAAGGAAAAACTGCGAAAACGTACAACGTTTTACAAGTATAATCAACAAGCACTACAAGCAGCGGACGATGCCTTAACTAACTACTATGTTGTATGTGGGATTCAGGGAATTCACGTCCGATCTTACTTCTCTATGTAACTTACACTTTCTGTATATCTCTATCCTACCATATCGAGAAATACGTAGGGATGATTTTTAGAATCCCGGTGTATGGTACTTCATCGATGACTTGATGTAAAATACAGTAAAATCACCAGCCCGGTTGTGTGACGTCATTGTTGCCATATTTTTGATTTTCCCAGCTTCTACATTACGGAGGCTCTGGAATAACTATTCTTTATAATATAATAGTACATTGAAATAATTATTATGTAGGTTATATAGAATTATATGAAATATAATATATTATACATATAATAAATATAAATGTATATATATATATATATATATATATATATATATATATATATATATATATATATATATATATATATATATATATATATATATATATATATATATATATATATATATATATGTTAGAATTTATATAAATTCGGATTATGAAATTTTCAAATATGTGAAAAATTAACCCCAAATTCACAGTCATTGCTCGTTATGAAATTTCCTATCTATGGAAACTAAATTATTGCAAAATAATTTTTTGCGAAGGTATAGGTTTAGTTGCTCTTTAGAGATTTTTAAAGTTCATTCGGCTTCCTAACTGTAAAAGTAAAGATATACCAAAAATTCAAGCATGCTATAAAGAGTAAAATTGTTTTTGTATAATTTTTACATATATATTTAACAAAATTATTTTGCAAAATACACAATATTTTTACAATACAAATAAATTTTTCGAAAACGAATCGAAACCAATTTTACATTAAACTGCATAATTAAAAAATCAATTGACTTACCTGTAAGTATGATTGATCGGAATTATACAACTATTGCCGTTCAATGAATTACAATAACTACTTATAGTTGCAATTTTTGTGGGCGCCCAGATCACAAACTTTAAAGAAAAACATCTCAGTTCTCCCACCAATTACGTCAACCAGTACTCTCACTTCAATTTTTTGTGCGCTCCAGTTTGGACATTTTTCCCAAAGTGCAGTGCAAAGTGATAAGAATGGGAAGAATTTCTAAAAAGAAACACTAAGTAGTTATTGAAATTCGAAAACGGCATTAGGAACTATAATTCTACACAAATAAAAAAAAATAGATTGCTATTTGTTGTTTCTAATAGTTTATTAAAATAATATACCGTTACGTCGAACCCTCCAAGTAGAAGTTGCCCAACAAGCGAGTCGACGCCTGAATGCAACCCAATGCTTTGTTACTGGTGTTTGGTGTTACACGTAAAACTATGCCAGCCAATTATTTATTTAATGACATCTTTATCCATTTAAAAATCTATAACCTGTAAATAGTTATAATAGACACTCCATATAGAATAAAAAATTTTATATATATAAAAAAATTTCAAGTTGAAATTATGAGTGTAAATTGAACAATTGCTAAAAATACTAATTTGCTTATAATAACTAATAGAAACATCGTATCCCAATCTTCTTTTTTTTTGAATTCATGTAAAATCATGCACTTTAACATGAAATTATTGCCTTCTCTTCTTTATATAAAAAATCGACTTAGTTATTTGAAATTGTTTATTTTGCAAAATCGATTTTTGTAAAAAATATGGGTCAATATTTAAAAAAATATATTGCAAAATAGTGCACTTTCTCACTCTTTATAGGTAACATATGCTTTATGAATTTTTGGCGCTTTATGAATATTTATTTTTACGGTTAAGACGGCCGAATTAATTTTTAATTTAATTATTGATTTGTGCTGTAATTTTCAACATTAGAGCAAATGTCTTGTGCATGGCTATAAGATCTCTGTAAGAGTTACTAATCATGAAATTTTTAAGTATTTTTATTGAAAAAGGTAAAAGTTACAGATGCCTAAATATTGAAATTGCAAAAGCTGTTTTTACTACTTTATACTACAAATATAGCATCGCGAAAAATATGCGATCTGATGAAACCTCCGTTCTATGGTACCTACTTAGTTATATCAAATCTATACCATGCATATATCAAAGTGATACTTTGATATATGAATAGCCATTAGCCAATGTAATAAGTACTAAACTATTGTGTATTTTGCTAGGTCCTATGGTAATGGAGGAAAAGTCACCATTATTCTGGTGAATACAATAGCATTAGTCGAACAACATTCAAAATATATTAAAGATCATACAACTTTATCTGTTGGCCAATACACAGGTGATATGAGTGTTGATTTCTGGCCGAGAGATAAATGGTATGAGGAATTAAACAATCATCAAGTACTCATATTGACCGTGCAAATTTTTGTTAATTTAGTTAACAGCAGTTATATTGGTAAGGATATTCTAATTTTAATATTTTTCTATAATACATGTTACTTTAATTATGCATCGGGTGGTCAACTAAGAATGGATGCCGGCTGTATCTCAAAAACTACTTATCGTATAACTTTGGCAAAAAAATACTTTACTTATGTAGTAGAGTGAAAAATGTTTTAGAAGAGCCGGGAATCGAACCCAGGACCTTTGGCTTTCCGTGCCACTGCTACTGCTCTTCCAACTAAGCTACCGTACACCACCACACTCTCACTCTACTATTCGGGGTTCCTTTCCTACACATAATTGCCCCTAAATTCCTACGACCCGTTGTATACAATTGCTCCTGTATGTAGGAGGTTGATTGCCTACTACAGCTCGGCCATCCTGACAACACAGCCGTCCTCGGCTGTCAGCCGTAATCCGACACCTCGGTAAATATGATAAATGCCTGTGCTGTCAGTCAGAGTTCCTAATCCCACTTCTGAAACTGTAGTAGAGTGCAAAATGTGGCCGGGAATCGAACCCAGGACCTTTGGCCTTCCGGGCCACTGCTCTTCCAATTAAGCTACCATGCCACCACACTATTCACTCTACTACTCGGGGTTCCTTTCCTACACATAATTGCCCCTAAATTCCTACAACCCATTGTACACAATTGCTCCTGTATGTAGGGTTGGTTGCCTACTACACTTATAAGTAAATTGGCCAAGAGAAATTCACTGGAAATTATTTTCAAATTCGAAAAATTGCCGCTAGAGGGCGAAATTTTTGTGAACAATCAGAAAACGGGATTTTTCTCAAAAATATGCACGTGAAGAGGTATTTTAAATATTACTATTGTTATCACTGGAAAAATTTTTTTTGGGATAGTGTATTTTGCTCTATATCATAAAACAAAGTGGTGAGAGAAGGGTAAACTTGCTCTTCTTAAAATAAGGTTAACTCTGGTTTGGGTTAACGGAATTAAATAAACTGGGGCTCGTTTAAAAGAGCCTCTCTTCCTTAATAATTTGCAATGTAAACTTTCACTCAATAGATTTTGCCGTGGCAGCTAGATGGCGCTGTTTGACATGGTAACAGACATTGCGCGTTTGCATAAACATCTCATTTTACTCGCATAATACCTCTTTTTACATACAGTTAAATAGAGCACAAAATTTCCAAAGGGAGATATTAAGAGAACAAATAAAGTTAGTCTGCTGCCTAGGCCTTTAATCATAGACGTGTCAAGGGGAGCCTCAGGGGGACGTGTCAGGGGGAGCCACCCCAAAATATCCAATACCCTCCCCCCAAAAGGAATTGGCCTAACTAAAAAATTAAAAAATCATTGAAAAAAACAACAAATTGAAAAGGTAGAGTAAGAAGACAGGGTTTTCCTAGTCACTCAAATTTTGTTTTGTCTTGTCACAAATCATCGCATTCACGCAATTTGCACTAGAAGAATCATGAATCATGTTGATTGTGGAGCGACGGCATCTATTATCTATGGCATGACACAACACTAGTATTAAATAGAGCCCGGCAGAAGGATTAATTTTATCTGCTAATATTTTGTGTACTTTCTGTTTTTTAATAAGTTTTTGCCTGCGGCGCTTTATCCACGTCATCTTCCTTCATAATAGCCTTCTGATAAGCCTTCAGTCCCACCTCCCACCTAGCCCCCTCCCTTCAAAATAAAGGTCTAGTTACATCTATGCCTATAACAGTGTGCTCCTTAGAATTTGACAATGAATTCGGCTGTGAATGTGCGGGACTTCTTGGATACCACATACGCTGGTAGATGGATAAGACGGGGCAGCATATTTCCATGGCCAGCTAGGTCACCGGATTTAACATGCCTGGATTTTTATTTATGGGGTCGGTTAGAAGATAGTTTTTGCACCCAGACCTACTACAATGGATAATATGATAAGGGACTGTCTACATAATATTTCAGAGTAAAGACTGCAGTTCGTTCCACACAGGAAAGAATGCTAAAGTGCATAGAAAATGATAACGAGAGTTAGAAAATTTAGGACCACCATTGAATAAATTTGGGTAATTCCATAAATATTTTTTTCGATCATTTCATCATTATGGGTCACGGACAATATAGCAAGTTTATTTGTTCTCTTAATATCTCCTGCTAGATTGAAGATAATAGAAAGTTGCGGTTTGCGTTGAATTTTTGGAAATTTTGTGCTCTATTTAACTATGTAAAAAGAGATATAGCCTGTCATTTAAAATTTTTATTTTACATTTAAATTGTGCATGCTCATCCACAAGAACCCCATTTTAGTAGAGATCGCCCAGAAATTCAAGGATCCAGATGCCAGTGTCACAGACATTTCAGAGGCAGGAGAACGGATTCTGGTGGCTCTGTATGGTGGGACGTAAGATCATCCATCACTGCTCTGCGCCACTTTAAGTTCTTGAGCAGCTCAACAAGGCTCAACCTAGCCAAGCTCCCATCCACTTCAAATGCGGCACACTATTAGTCACTCAGAACTTACCACCAAGTCATGGCGTGGATGGGAAAGCCCAAAACCATTGGATTGGGGATGGTCCAGGAGTAGCAGTGGTCGGTGCAGACGAGGGATGCTCCTCCATCTGCCTTGCTGAAAACAATTTCATGCAAGTGCATCACAGGCTGCATGGGAAATGCATGTCGGGCTGCGTGTCGCTGTAGGAAAATTGGCCTGAATTGCTCCAATTTATGCAAGCATTGTTATGGGCAATCCTGCGAGAACAGGCCAGCTTTCCTTCTCGATGATGACGACGAAGACGACATACAGGTTCAGGTTTCACTTTCAGAAGAGTCACCACACCAAACCATAACCAAATGACGAAGATTGAACTGAATTGCCCACTAGTTTTAAGTTTCGGATTTATTTTATTGGCGAATTTATTTAATTATTTAATTACTTTTCTTTATGAACACTTACTTTATGCATTTATTATAATAAAAAAATTGTAAAGAATGGTGGAGACTTGGATGGTGAAAGGAAAACTAAATGATGTGACAGTAGCGAATACATATGTATTTATTAAATGAAATATATTATTAATATAAAAAATAAAATAAAGTTCATTCCATAAGTAACACAAACATGCAAATTTTTACGTAATGAATAAAAATATAACTAATATATCTTACCTATGCAACTTGACTTAAAAATATCTTCTAGCATTTTTTTCTGAAAACGAATTAATTATCTCAGAATAACACATTTCAATGTAGATAATAGAGAGACCACTAAGTCTTTCTTGCCCATACTAGAGCGTAAATAGGATTTAATAATTTTTAGTTTTGGAAAGCTTCTTTCGTCCGAAGCAACTGTCACTGGCAATGTCAATAAAATATACAAAGCATAAATATAAATATATTTTAAAACTTGTAAGTAGTACACAATAAAACATCATAATTATTTTGTTTATATTTGCCACAAGAATTTCAGTGGGGCTGTCTGGAAACCTGGTGCATTCAGAACTGGCAGCTGTCGTCAGAACTCGCTGCATTTAAAACAGTGTGCAGTTGTTTGTAGTTTTTATGGTCCGAATTTTTAAATTTTGAGTGGTACTGTACCCTACTTATAGGGTATGTTTATTCTAACCTGTAAATATTGTGGCGAAAAATAGCTAGGACTGACAGTTATAGCAAGATACAATTTTAAGTGCATGATAGTACACAATGAAACATTACTAGTGGTACACAATGGTTCCTGTATTTTTATTGCTTTTTGCTTTTACTGTTTTATTGTTGCTTTTATTGTTTATTGTTTTATTGCTTTAGTGCTTTTTATTTTCCGGATGTTCCTTTGATCCATACGGCTATGAAATCAGATTTTGTCATGTTATTACCCAAACCTGTTACAACAAGGAATAAAAGACTCTTCTTATTTCAAATTTGAATTAGATTTTCACAGTATAATTGTGCACTAATCAATGTTTTGTTGTCTGTTTTTTATTTGAGTATATTTTTATTGTAAATTCACATATGTTTTATTGTGTACTACTTTATGTTTCAATGTGTACCACTACACATACACTACACTATAATACAAATGCAGCCATTATATTTTTTTGGTTTTTTTTTCATTACAGAATTTTTGGAAATTTATTATGCCAAATAATTACACGTTAAACTGTAAGGTATAAATAAACAACACATACTGAATATATCTTTAATTGATTCATTTTTGATTTATGACTTATAATGTAAAAATCGCATTATTATGTACTACTCTCCCCTACTGTGTCACACAATGCGATCCACAGTGCAAATATCTCTCAGTGATTGAATTATTTATTTTGTCCAAAACTAAATAAAAAATCATCTATTTGTTCACATGCAAATTGTTTTATCTTTCTCCTTGGTGTAGATCTTGCCACGTCAACAAAGTTTGCCCCAATTTAGAGTTCCTGTGCCAATTCAGCTGCATCAACTAATAGCTTTTTAAAGAAAACATCACATTGAGAATCTTTAAAGTATTTGAAAGTCTGGTGAGTGACTGATTTGCTTCCTAAACATCCAGCTGTTTATTTTGCAACAGTTTGCTTACTAATTGTTCGCCTCATTGAATGTAGGGATGGGGATTTCTGGTTGTTGCATCCTTATTGAAATCGGTTGAAATTCGTATTAGATCGTCATAAACATTTTCAATCTGATACTTTACCGCCCTTAGGGACGCCCTTAGATACCACACGACTTTCCCATTGCGGATCGCTGAGGGGCTTAAATGTTAAACGTTTTAACATTAAATAGGTCGGCCCTAAGAAATAGGCTGCCCTGTGCGGCTGAACTCTTGCACAGGCCTTTCACGCGGCCCTGCGTATAAGATCCTAAGATTTAACATTGTTGAAGCTAAGCAAATTCCTCGTAACAAACCATTTTTCTATTTGCTGAACAGAATAGGATCCTTAATATGATAATTAAAAGCTAACTTCATCAAAAATGACACTTTAATCTTTATATTCGATGCAGCAAAACCATGTATCCCCTGTTAATGTTATAATTGAAAATTATTGGATTAAAGTTTTTAGTAAAGGTTATTTCGCATTTAGAATAATTTAGTTTCAAGCCCATTGAACACCAATTATCAAACTTGTTTGATTAATTTTGTAACCGTAAGGCATCATTTAAAGAATCTATTTGAGATTTTTTTTAAATCATACGCGAAAAATAAATTCATATTTCTAAGATAAAGGACATATCATTTATGAAAACTAAAAATAAAAGCGGGCCAAGGTTTGAACCTTGAGGTACTCCACAACTAGCTGTATAAGTGGTAGATTTATAGCCATCATATTCCACAAATTGTTGCCTATTTATTAAATACGATTTTAATAAACATAATAAGATTATCTGTAAACCCAAAAGCTCAATTGATTGTCAGTACTAGCATTTAGGTGCTACTTATATGTATCTAAAATGAATATTTATTTGAATGAAATTTAAGAATGCAAGTGATGAATGTCATGATGAGTGTCCACTTTTTGCCATTATCGTAGTCTTGCTAGCCACAGACATTACTCTATTATGTAAATAATCAATTGTTGAGAATAGCTTATAAATGTAGCTATGTTATGCTTTCTTAAAGTACCATGTATTTTTATTTTTCTATTACAGGATAATGTATCTTTCTGATATATTTTGAGATATATTTTCATTTTTAGACCTGAATAAAATAAATGTGATAATCTTTGATGAATGCCATCGAGGAGTTAGTGACCAACCAATGCGTCAAGTCATGAAAAATTTTGGAAGCTTGACAGATCCTCCAAGAGTTTTAGGGCTAACTGCCACTTTGCTTAATGGTAACTGTAAACCTGAAAGAGTAATGCAGGAAGTACGCAGTTTAGAAACTACCTACCACAGCAAGGTTGCTACAGTAGATGGTTTAGACGTTGTAGTTGGGTATGTGTATTTCACAGGGCAGGCTTTACAATAGTTAGCTAAATAACAGAGACTGTTAATTTCTAAGTTAATATAGAAATTGCATGTTACAATATATCTTTTGATAACCTTTAAAGTCATGGTTAACTTATATTATATTTTAAGTAAACTAGTTAGTCAGTCTCCATATGTATAAAGGTTGTATGTGCCATCATCAACTTTTGAATTACTGTGAAATAGGCTAGTATGATAATAGATTTTTGACAAACTTTTAGTGCCCTACATCTACCACGTGTCTAGGCCTTATATACAAATAATAACACATACAAAATAATATTAGCCACCCTTTGTACCCTAAGGTACACATACCAATACATACTTTCCAATTAAGTAATGTGTGTATATAATATACGAGCAGGCCATGAAATTTACTACAAAAATATATGATATTTTAGTATTTTTATCTTCAACCTTTAAAGAGTTAGAGCAATTTTAACTTTATGTGCATGTAATTTTTGAGATTTTGCAGAAAAACTTAGAAAGCTCACGTACAGTGTCCATTGATGCTGCTGCTGTGTGTTAAAACTATCCTGTTAAAACTAGTTCCCATTTGGGTCATAACCAGGCAAGTTATGAAAAGCCGATGTCAAAAATTGGCGGAGCCTTACAGTGTACCATCGGCTTGTCACTGTTACAGAGCAGCCATATTTGTCACTGACCTGTTTCTCGGGTTGGTTGTACAGGGTGCGTTGGGAAAGGGAAATTTACTCTGAGTCACCCGGTACTTACAAACATACTTAAACATACTGATGCACATATCTGTTACGAGCACCCATACGACCATTATAAAAACATAAGATCGAACCCTGAATACC